>NW_025557136.1:0-32684 GCF_020424385.1 Procambarus clarkii
TTGCACTTTTAAGCAAGTTTTCTTACGTCTTGTTTTGTACTAAAAATCATTGAATTTAGCAATATTTTGACGTATGTCATCCTCTTTTCCTTTATGTGATTTAAACAAAATATCATCGAATTAGGCAATATTTTGCCGTTTTCCACGTTTTTGTGAATTTTCAGTTTATTGTTAATAATTCATTAAATATACGATGAAAATGATGCAAACACATAATTGATTAGAAATTAACATTAAATACTTCATTTTCAATCAACTATTTGTTTCTCGTTAAAATACTGAGTAAGATATTGAAAAGGGGAGAAGTTCTGTTTTTATTGCATATATCGACGTTTCAGCCGGATTAGAGCGGGTTTACGTGTACATCTTCCATCGGTAATATAACCGGAAAATCAGGAACATTTTAGTTAATTCTAATGAAAATACATTGATTTTTATCATTTGTATTGGAAACAACATTTTTATATGTCTTTTCTAGGATCTAAATAATACGAAACCTCGCTTTATGATTTGAAGTTAAAATCCTCAAATAAGGTAATATAGCGATTTTGTTCACGTTTTTCATGTAGTGTGACATCACGTGAATATATTCGTTTTTACAAATATTTAGATGCTATTTCATGTAGTATCACGATATGTGATTTGACCTTTATATATCAGAATTTCGCATAATATTACATTTTAAGCAAGTTTTCTGGCATTTTGTTTCGAACTAAAAATCATCGAATATAGCAATATTTTGACGTTTATCATCCCCTTTTCCTTTATGTGTCATAAACAAAATATCATCGAATTAGGCAATATTTTGCCGTTTTTCCACGTTTTTGTGAATTTTCAGTTTATTGTTAATAATTCATTATATATATGATAAAAATGATGCAAACACATAATTGATTAGAAATTAACATTAAATACTTCATTTTCAATCAACTATTTGTTTCTCGTTAAAATACTGAGTAAGATATTGAAATGGAGAGAAATTCGGTTTTTATTGCATATATCGACGTTTCAGCCGGATTAGAGCGGTTTTACGTGTACATCTTCCATCGGTAATATAAACGGAAAATCAGAAATATTTTAGAGTATTTTAATGAAAAAACATTGATTTTTATTATTTGTATTGGAAACAACATCATTATATGTCTTTTCTAGGATCTAAATAATATGGAACCTCGCTTTATGATTTGAAGTTAAAATTCTCAAATATGGTAATATAGCGATTTTCTTCACGTTTTTCATGTAGTGTAATTGTACGTAAATATATTCATTTTTACCAATATTTCGATAATACTTCATGTTTTCTCACGATATGTGATTTGTCCTTAAATCTGAGAATTTCGCTTAATATTGCATTTCTAAGCAAGTTTTCTTACGTCTTGTTTTGTACTAAAAATCATTGAATTTAGCAATATTTTGACGTTTATCATCCTCTTTTCCTTTATGTGATTTAAACAAAATATCATTGAATTAGGCAATATTTTTCCGTTTTTCCACGTTTTTGTGAATTTTCAGTTTATTGTTAATAATTCATTATATATATGGTAAAAATGATGCAAACACATAATTGATTAGAAATTAACATTAAATACTTTATTTTCAATCAACAATTTGTTTCTCGTTAAAATACTGAGTAAGATATTGAAAAGGAGAGAAGTTCTGTTTTTATTGCATATATCGACGTTTCAGCCGGATTAGAGCGGTTTTACGTGTACATCTTCCATTGGTAATATAAACGGAAAATCAGAAATATTTTAGAGTATTTTAATGAAAAAACATTGATTTCTATTATTTGTATTGGAAAAAACATCATTATATGTCTTTTCTAGGATCTAAATAATATGGAACCTCGCTTTATGATTTGAAGTTAAAATTCTCAAATATGGTAATATAGCGATTTTCTTCACGTGTTTCATGTAGTGTAATTGTACGTAAATATATTCATTTTTACCAATATTTCGATAATACTTCATGTTTTCTCACGATATGTGATTTGTCCTTAAATCTGAGAATTTCGCTTAATATTGCATTTCTAAGCAAGTTTTCTTACGTCTTGTTTTGTACTAAAAATCATTGAATTTAGCAATATTTTGACGTTTATCATCCTCTTTTCCTTTATGTGATTTAAACAAAATATCATCGAATTAGGCAATATTTTGCCGTTTTCCACGTTTTTGTGAATTTTCAGTTTATTGTTAATAATTCATTATATATACGATGAAAATGATGCAAACACATAATTGATTAGAAATTAACATTAAATACTTCATTTTCAATCAACTATTTGTTTCTCGTTAAAATACTGAGTAAGATATTGAAAAGGGGAGAAGTTCTGTTTTTATTGCATATATCGACGTTTCAGCCGGATTAGAGCGGGTTTACGTGTACATCTTCCATCGGTAATATAACCGGAAAATCAGGAACATTTTAGTTAATTCTAATGAAAACACATTGATTTTTATCATTTGCATTGCAAACAACATTTTTATTTGTCTTTTCTAGGATCTTAATAGTACGAAACATCGATTTATGATTTGAAGTAAAAATCCTCAAATAAGGTATAGAGCGACTTTGTTCACGTTTTTTATGTAGTGTGACATCACGTGAATATATTAGTTATAACTAATATTTCGATACTATTTCATGTAGTATCACGATATGTGATTTGGCTTTTAAATATCAGAATTTCGCATAATATTGCATTTTAAGCAAGTTTTCTTGCATTTTGTTTCGTACTAAAAATCATCGAATATAGCAATATTTTGACGTTTATCATCCCCTTTTCCTTTATGTGATATAAACAAAATATCATCGAATTAGGCAATATTTTTCCGTTTTTCCACGTTTTTGTGAATTTTCAGTTTATTGTTAATAATTCATTATATATATGGTAAAAATGATGCAAACACATAATTGATTAGAAATTAACATTAAATACTTTATTTTCAATCAACAATTTGTTTCTCGTTAAAATACTGAGTAAGATATTGAAAAGGAGAGAAGTTCTGTTTTTATTGCATATATCGACGTTTCAGCCGGATTGGAGCGGTTTTACGTGTACGTCTTCTATCGGTAATATAAACTGAAAATCAGAAATATTTTAGAGTATTTTAATGAAAAAACATTGTTTTTTATTATTTGTATTGGAAACAACATCATTATATGTCTTTTCTAGGATCTAAATAATATGGAACCTCGCTTTATGATTTGAAGTTAAAATTCTCAAATATGGTAATATAGCGATTTTCTTCACGTTTTTCATGTAGTGTAATTGTACGTAAATATATTCATTTTTACCAATATTTCGATAATACTTCATGTTTTCTCACGATATGTGATTTGTCCTTAAATCTGAGAATTTCGCTTAATATTGCATTTTAAGCAAGTTTTCTTACGTCTTGTTTTGTACTAAAAATCATTGAATTTAGCAATATTTTGACGTTTATCATCCTCTTTTCCTTTATGTGATTTAAACAAAATATCATTGAATTAGGCAATATTTTTCCGTTTTTCCACGTTTTTGTGAATTTTCAGTTTATTGTTAATAATTCATTAAATATACGATGAAAATGATGCAAACACATAATTGATTAGAAATTAACATTAAATACTTCATTTTCAATCAACTATTTGTTTCTCGTTAAAATACTAAGTAAGATATTGAAAAGGGGAGAAGTTCTGTTTTTATTGCATATATCGACGTTTCAGCCGGATTAGAGCGGTTTTACGTGTACATCTTTCATCGGTAATATCAACGGAAAATCAGGAACATTTTAGAGTATTTTAATGAAAACACATTGATTTTTATAATTTGTATTGGAAACAACATCTTTATATGTCTTTTCTAGGATCTAAATAATATGGAACCTCGCTTTATGATTTGAAGTTAAAATCCTCAAATATGGTAATATAGCGATTTTCTTCACGTGTTTCATGTAGTGTAATTGTACGTAATATATTCATTTTTACCAATATTTCGATAATACTTCATGTTTTCTCACGATATATGATTTGTCCTTAAATCTGAGAATTTCGCTTAATATTGCACTTTTAAGCAAGTTTTCTTACGTCTTGTTTTGTACTAAAAATCATTGAATTTAGCAATATTTTGACGTATGTCATCCTCTTTTCCTTTATGTGATTTAAACAAAATATCATCGAATTAGGCAATATTTTGCCGTTTTCCACGTTTTTGTGAATTTTCAGTTTATTGTTAATAATTCATTATATATACGATGAAAATGATGCAAACACATAATTGATTAGAAATTAACATTAAATACTTCATTTTCAATCAACTATTTGTTTCTCGTTAAAATACTGAGTAAGATATTGAAAAGGGGAGAAGTTCTGTTTTTATTGCATATATCGACGTTTCAGCCGGATTAGAGCGGGTTTACGTGTACATCTTCCATCGGTAATATAACCGGAAAATCAGGAACATTTTAGTTAATTCTAATGAAAATACATTGATTTTTATCATTTGTATTGGAAACAACATTTTTATATGTCTTTTCTAGGATCTAAATAATACGAAAATCAATTTATGATTTGAAGTTAAAATCCTCAAATAAGGTAATAGAGCGATTTTGTTCACGTTTTTTATGTAGTGTGACATCACGTGAATATATTCGTTTTTACTAATATTTCGATACTATTTCATGTAGTATCACGATATGTGATTTGGCCTTTAAATATCAGAATTTCGCATAATATTGCAATTTAAGCAAGTTTTCTTGCATTTTGTTTCGTACTAAAAATCATCGAATATAGCAATATTTTGACGTTTATCATCCCCTTTTCCTTTATGTGATATAAACAAAATATCATCGAATTAGGCAATATTTTTCCGTTTTTCCACGTTTTTGTGAATTTTCAGTTTATTGTTAATAATTCATTATATATATGGTAAAAATGATGCAAACACATAATTGATTAGAAATTAACATTAAATACTTTATTTTCAATCAACAATTTGTTTCTCGTTAAAATACTGAGTAAGATATTGAAAAGGAGAGAAGTTCTGTTTTTATTGCATATATCGAAGTTTCAGCCGGATTAGAGCGGTTTTACGTGTACATCTTCCATTGGTAATATAAACGGAAAATCAGAAATATTTTAGAGTATTTTAATGAAAAAACATTGATTTCTATTATTTGTATTGGAAACAACATCATTATATGTCTTTTCTAGGATCTAAATAATATGGAACCTCGCTTTATGATTTGAAGTTAAAATTCTCAAATATGGTAATATAGCGATTTTCTTCACGTTTTTCATGTAGTGTAATTGTACGTAAATATATTCATTTTTACCAATATTTCGATAATACTTCATGTTTTCTCACGATATGTGATTTGTCCTTAAATCTGAGAATTTCGCTTGATATTGCATTTTTAAGCAAGTTTTCTTACGTCTTGTTTTGTACTAAAAATCATTGAATTTAGCAATATTTTGACGTTTATCATCCTCTTTTCCTTTATGTGATTTAAACAAAATATCATCGAATTAGGCAATATTTTGCCGTTTTCCACGTTTTTGTGAATTTTCAGTTTATTGTTAATAATTCATTAAATATACGATGAAAATGATGCAAACACATAATTGATTAGAAATTAACATTAAATACTTCATTTTCAATCAACTATTTGTTTCTCGTTAAAATACTGAGTAAGATATTGAAAAGGGGAGAAGTTCTGTTTTTATTGCATATATCGACGTTTCAGCCGGTTTAGAGCGGTTTTACGTGTACATCTTCCATCGGTAATATAACCGGAAAATCAGGAACATTTTAGTTAATTCCAATGAAAACACATCGATTTTTATCATTTGTATTGGAAACAACATTTTTATATGTCTTTTCTAGGATCTAAATAATACGAAACATCGGTTTATGATTTAAAGTTAAAATCCTCATGTAAGGTAATAGAGCGATTTAGTTCACGTTTTTTATGTAGTGTGACATCACGTGAATATATTCGTCTTTACTAATATTTCGATGCTATTTCATGTAGTATCACGATATGTGATTTAACCTTTATATATCAGAATTTCGCATAATATTACATTTTAGGCAAGTTTTCTTGCATTATGTTTCGTACTAAAAATCATCGAATATAGCAATATTTTGACGTTTATCATCCCCTTTTCCTTTATGTGTCATAAACAAAATATCATCGAATTAGGCAATATTTTGCCGTTTTTCCACGTTTTTGTGAATTTTCAGTTTATTGTTAATAATTCATTATATATATGGTAAAAATGATAAAACACATAATTGATTAGAAATTAACATTAAATACTTCATTTTCAATCAACAATTTGTTTCTCGTTAAAATACTGAGTAAGATATTGAAAAGGAGAGAAGTTCTGTTTTTATTGCATATATCGACGTTTCAGCCGGATTAGAGCGGTTTTACGTGTACATCTTTCATCGGTAATATCAACGGAAAATCAGGAACATTTTAGAGTATTTTAATGAAAACACATTGATTTTTATAATTTGTATTGGAAACAACATCTTTATATGTCTTTTCTAGGATCTAAATAATATGGAACCTCGCTTTATGATTTGAAGTTAAAATCCTCAAATATGGTAATATAGCGATTTTCTTCACGTGTTTCATGTAGTGTAATTGTACGTAATATATTCATTGTTAACAATATTTCGATAATACTTCATGTTTTCTCACGATAAATGATTTGTCCTTAAATCTGAGAATTTCGCTTAATATTGCACTTTTAAGCAAGTTTTCTTACGTCTTGTTTTGTACTAAAAATCATTGAATTTAGCAATATTTTGACGTATGTCATCCTCTTTTCCTTTATGTGATTTAAACAAAATATCATCGAATTAGGCAATATTTTGCCGTTTTCCACGTTTTTGTGAATTTTCAGTTTATTGTTAATAATTCATTATATATACCATGAAAATGATGCAAACACATAATTGATTAGAAATTAACATTAAATACTTCATTTTCAATCAACTATTTGTTTCTCGTTAAAATACTGAGTAAGATATTGAAAAGGGGAGAAGTTCTGTTTTTATTGCATATATCGACGTTTCAGCCGGATTAGAGCGGTTTTACGTGTACATCTTCCATCGGTAATATAACCGGAAAATCAGGAACATTTTAGTTAATTCTAATGAAAATACATTGATTTTTATCATTTGTATTGGAAACAACATTTTTATATGTCTTTTCTAGGATCTAAATAATACGAAAATCAATTTATGATTTGAAGTTAAAATCCTCAAATAAGGTAATAGAGCGATTTTGTTCACGTTTTTTATGTAGTGTGACATCACGTGAATATATTCGTTTTTACTAATATTTCGATACTATTTCATGTAGTATCACGATATGTGATTTGGCTTTTAAATATCAGAATTTCGCATAATATTGCATTTTAAGCAAGTTTTCTTGCATTTTGTTTCGTACTAAAAATCATCGAATATAGCAATATTTTGACGTTTATCATCCCCTTTTCCTTTATGTGATATAAACAAAATATCATCGAATTAGGCAATATTTTTCCGTTTTTCCACGTTTTTGTGAATTTTCAGTTTATTGTTAATAATTCATTATATATATGGTAAAAATGATGCAAACACATAATTGATTAGAAATTAACATTAAAAATTTTTTTTCAATCAACAATTTGTTTCTCGTTAAAATACTGAGTAAGATATTGAAAAGGAGAGAAGTTCTGTTTTTATTGCATATATCGACGTTTCAGCCGGATTAGAGCGGTTTTACGTATACATCTTCCATTGGTAATATAAACGGAAAATCAGAAATATTTTAGAGTATTTTAATGAAAAAACATTGATTTCTATTATTTGTATTGGAAACAACATCATTATATGTCTTTTCTAGGATCTAAATAATATGGAACCTCGCTTTATGATTTGAAGTTAAAATTCTCAAATATGGTAATATAGCGATTTTCTTCACGTTTTTCATGTAGTGTAATTGTACGTAAATATATTCATTTTTACCAATATTTCGATAATACTTCATGTTTTCTCACGATATGTGATTTGTCCTTAAATCTGAGAATTTCGCTTAATATTGCATTTCTAAGCAAGTTTTCTTACGTCTTGTTTTGTACTAAAAATCATTGAATTTAGCAATATTTTGACGTTTATCATCCTCTTTTCCTTTATGTGATTTAAACAAAATATCATCGAATTAGGCAATATTTTGCCGTTTTCCACGTTTTTGTGAATTTTCAGTTTATTGTTAATAATTCATTAAATATACGATGAAAATGATGCAAACACATAATTGATTAGAAATTAACATTAAATACTTCATTTTCAATCAACTATTTGTTTCTCGTTAAAATACTGAGTAAGATATTGAAAAGGGGAGAAGTTCTGTTTTTATTGCATATATCGACGTTTCAGCCGGATTAGAGCGGTTTTACGTGTACATCTTCCATCGGTAATATAACCGGAAAATCAGGAACATTTTAGTTAATTCTAATGAAAACACATTGATTTTTATCATTTGTATTGGAAACAACATTTTTATATGTCTTTTCTAGGATCTAAATAATACGAAACATCGGTTTATGATTTGAAGTTAAAATCCTCATATAAGGTAATAGAGCGATTTAGTTCACGTTTTTTATGTAGTGTGACATCACGTGAATATATTCGTCTTTACTAATATTTCGATGCTATTTCATGTAGTATCACGATATGTGATTTGACCTTTATATATCAGAATTTCGCATAATATTGCATTTTAGGCAAGTTTTCTTGCATTATGTTTCGTACTAAAAATCATCGAATATAGCAATATTTTGACGTTTATCATCCCCTTTTCCTTTATGTGTCATAAACAAAATATCATCGAATTAGGCAATATTTTGCCGTTTTTCCACGTTTTTGTGAATTTTCAGTTTATTGTTAATAATTCATTATATATATGGTAAAAATGATGCAAACACATAATTGATTAGAAATTAACATTAAATACTTCATTTTCAATCAACAATTTGTTTCTCGTTAAAATACTGAGTAAGATATTGAAAAGGAGAGAAGTTCTGTTTTTATTGCATATATCGACGTTTCAGCCGGATTGGAGCGGTTTTACGTGTACGTCTTCCATCGGTAATATAAACGGAAAATCAGAAATATTTTAGAGTATTTTAATGAAAAAACATTGATTTTTATTATTTGTATTGGAAACAACATCATTATATGTCTTTTCTAGGATCTAAATAATATGGAACCTCGCTTTATGATTTGAAGTTAAAATCTCAAATATGGTAATATAGCGATTTTCTTCACGTTTTTCATGTAGTGTAATTGTACGTAAATATATTCATTTTTACCAATATTTCGATAATACTTCATGTTTTCTCACGATATGTGATTTGTCCTTAAATCTGAGAATTTCGCTTAATATTGCATTTTAAGCAAGTTTTCTTACGTCTTGTTTTGTACTAAAAATCATTGAATTTAGCAATATTTTGACGTTTATCATCCTCTTTTCCTTTATGTGATTTAAACAAAATATCATCGAATTAGGCAATATTTTGCCGTTTTCCACGTTTTTGTGAATTTTCAGTTTATTGTTAATAATTCATTAAATATACGATGAAAATGATGCAAACACATAATTGATTAGAAATTAACATTAAATACTTCATTTTCAATCAACTATTTGTTTCTCGTTAAAATACTGAGTAAGATATTGAAAAGGGGAGAAGTTCTGTTTTTATTGCATATATCGACGTTTCAGCCGGATTAGAGCGGTTTTACGTGTACATCTTCCATCGGTAATATAACGGAAAATCAGGAACATTTTAGTTAATTTAATGAAAACACATTGATTTTTATCATTTGTATTGGAAACAACATTTTATATGTCTTTTCTAGGATCTAAATAATATGGAACCTCGCTTTATGATTTGAAGTTAAAATCCTCAAATATGGTAATATAGCGATTTTCTTCACGTTTTTCATGTAGTGTAATTGTACGTGAATATATTCATTTTTACAATATTTCGATACTACTTCATGTTTTCTCACGATATGTGATTTGTCCTTAAATCTGAGAATTTCGCTTAATATTGCATTTCTAAGCAAGTTTTCTTACGTCTTGTTTTGTACTAAAAATCATTGAATTTAGCAATATTTTGACGTTTATCATCTTCTTTTCCTTTATGTGATTTAAACAAAATATCATCGAATTAGGCAATATTTTGCCGTTTTCCACGTTTTTGTGAATTTTCAGTTTATTGTTAATAATTCATTAAATATACGATGAAAATGATGCAAACACATAATTGATTAGAAATTAACATTAAATACTTCATTTTCAATCAACAATTTGTTTCTCGTTAAAATACTGAGTAAGATATTGAAAAGGAGAGAAGTTCTGTTTTTATTGCATATATCGACGTTTCAGCCGGATTGGAGCGGTTTTACGTGTACGTCTTTTATTGGTAATATAAACGGAAAATCAGAAATATTTTAGAGTATTTTAATGAAAAAACATTGATTTCTATTATTTGTATTGGAAACAACATCATTATATGTCTTTTCTAGGATCTAAATAATATGGAACCTCGCTTTATGATTTGAAGTTAAAATTCTCAAATATGGTAATATAGCGATTTTCTTCACGTTTTTCATGTAGTGTAATTGTACGTAAATATATTCATTTTTACCAATATTTCGATAATACTTCATGTTTTCTCACGATATGTGATTTGTCCTTAAATCTGAGAATTTCGCTTAATATTGCATTTTAAGCAAGTTTTCTTACGTCTTGTTTTGTACTAAAAATCATTGAATTTAGCAATATTTTGACGTTTATCATCCTCTTTTCCTTTATGTGATTTAAACAAAATATCATCGAATTAGGCAATATTTTGCCGTTTTCCACGTTTTTGTGAATTTTCAGTTTATTGTTAATAATTCATTATATATACGATGAAAATGATGCAAACACATAATTGATTAGAAATTAACATTAAATACTTCATTTTCAATCAACTATTTGTTTCTCGTTAAAATACTGAGTAAGATATTGAAAAGGGGAGAAGTTCTGTTTTTATTGCATATATCGACGTTTCAGCCGGATTAGAGCGGTTTTACGTGTACATCTTCCATCGGTAATATAAACGGAAAATCAGGAACATTTTAGTTAATTTAATGAAAACACATTGATTTTTATCATTTGTATTGGAAACAACATTTTTATATGTCTTTTCTAGGATCTAAATAATACGAAACCTCGCTTTATGATTTGAAGTTAAAATCCTCAAATATGGTAATATAGCGATTTTGTTCACGTTTTTTATGTAGTGTAACATCACGTGAATATATTCATTTTTACTAATATTTCGATACTATTTCATGTAGTATCACGATATGTGATTTGTCCTTAAATATCAGAATTTCGCATAATATTGCATTTTAAGCAAGTTTTCTTGCGTTTTGTTTTGTACTAAAAATCATCGAATATAGCAATATTTTGACGTTTATCATCCCCTTTTCCTTTATGTGATATAAACAAAATATCATCGAATTAGGCAATATTTTGCCGTTTTCCACGTTTTTGTGAATTTTCAGTTTATTGTTAATAATTCATTATATATATGATAAAAATGATGCAAACACATAATTGATTAGAAATTAACATTAAATACTTCATTTTCAATCAACTATTTGTTTCTCGTTAAAATACTGAGTAAGATATTGAAAAGGAGAGAAGTTCTGTTTTTATTGCATATATCGACGTTTCAGCCGGATTAGAGCGGTTTTACGTGTACATCTTCCATCGGTAATATAAACGGAAAATCAGGAACATTTTAGAGTATTTTAATGAAAAACATTGATTTTTATCATTTGTATTGGAAACAACATTTTTATATGTCTTTTCTAGGATCTAAATAATATGGAACCTCGCTTTATGATTTGAAGTTAAAATCCTCAAATATGGTAATATAGCGATTTTCTTCACGTTTTTCATGTAGTGTAATTGTACGTAAATATATTCATTTTTACCAATATTTCGATAATACTTCATGTTTTCTCACGATATGTGATTTGTCCTTAAATCTGAGAATTTCGCTTAATATTGCATTTTAAGCAAGTTTTCTTACGTCTTGTTTTGTACTAAAAATCATTGAATTTAGCAATATTTTGACGTTTATCATCCTCTTTTTCTTTATGTGATATAAACAAAATATCATCGAATTCGGCAATATTTTTCCGTTTTTCCACGTTTTTGTGAATTTTCAGTTTATTGTTAATAATTCATTATATATACGATTAAAATGATGCAAACACATAATTGATTAGAAATTAACATTAAATACTTCATTTTCAATAAACTATTTGTTTCTCGTAAAATACTGAGTAAGATAATGAAAAGGGGAGAAGTTCTGTTTTTATTGGATATATCGACGTTTCAGCCGGATTAGAGCGGTTTTACGTGAACATCTTCCATCGGTAATATAAACGGAAAATCAGGAACATTTTAGAGTATTTTAATGAAAACACATTGATTTTTATTATTTGTATTGGAAACAACATCTTTATATGTCTTTTCTAGGATCTAAATAATATGGAACCTCGCTTTATGATTTGAAGTTAAAATTCTCAAATATGGTAATATAGCGATTTTCTTCACGTTTTTCATGTAGTGTAATTGTACGTAAATATATTCATTTTTACCAATATTTCGATAATACTTCATGTTTTCTCACGATATGTGATTTGTCCTTAAATCTGAGAATTTCGCTTAATATTGCATTTTAAGCAAGTTTTCTTACGTCTTGTTTTGTACTAAAAATCATTGAATTTAGCAATATTTTGACGTATGTCATCCTCTTTTCCTTTATGTGATTTAAACAAAATATCATCGAATTAGGCAATATTTTGCCGTTTTCCACGTTTTTGTGAATTTTCAGTTTATTGTTAATAATTCATTATATATACCATGAAAATGATGCAAACACATAATTGATTAGAAATTAACATTAAATACTTCATTTTCAATCAACTATTTGTTTCTCGTTAAAATACTGAGTAAGATATTGAAAAGGGGAGAAGTTCTGTTTTTATTGCATATATCGAAGTTTCAGCCGGATTAGAGCGGGTTTACGTGTACATCTTCCATCGGTAATATAACCGGAAAATCAGGAACATTTTAGTTAATTCTAATGAAAATACATTGATTTTTATCATTTGTATTGGAAACAACATTTTTATATGTCTTTTCTAGGATCTAAATAATACGAAACATCGGTTTATGATTTGAAGTTAAAATCCTCAAATAAGGTAATAGAGCGATTTTGTTCACGTTTTTTATATAGTGTGACATCACGTGAATATATTCGTTTTTACAAATATTTAGATGCTATTTCATGTAGTATCACGATATGTGATTTAACCTTTATATATCAGAATTTCGCATAATATTACATTTTAGGCAAGTTTTCTGGCATTTTGTTTCGAACTAAAAATCATCGAATATAGCAATATTTTGACGTTTATCATCCCCTTTTCCTTTATGTGTCATAAACAAAATATCATCGAATTAGGCAATATTTTGCCGTTTTTCCACGTTTTTGTGAATTTTCAGTTTATTGTTAATAATTCATTATATATATGGTAAAAATGATCAAACACATAATTGATTAGAAATTAACATTAAATACTTCATTTTCAATCAACAATTTGTTTCTCGTTAAAATACTGAGTAAGATATTGAAAAGGAGAGAAGTTCTGTTTTTATTGCATATATCGACGTTTCAGCCGGATTAGAGCGGTTTTACGTGTACATCTTCCATTGGTAATATAAACTGAAAATCAGAAATATTTTAGAGTATTTTAATGAAAAAACATTGTTTTTTATTATTTGTATTGGAAACAACATCATTATATGTCTTTTCTAGGATCTAAATAATATGGAACCTCGCTTTATGATTTGAAGTTAAAATTCTCAAATATGGTAATATAGCGATTTTCTTCACGTTTTTCATGTAGTGTAATTGTACGTAAATATATTCATTTTTACCAATATTTCGATAATACTTCATGTTTTCTCACGATATGTGATTTGTCCTTAAATCAGAGAATTTCGCTTGATATTGCATTTTTAAGCAAGTTTTCTTACGTCTTGTTTTGTACTAAAAATCATTGAATTTAGCAATATTTTGACGTTTATCATCCTCTTTTCCTTTATGTGATTTAAACAAAATATCATCGAATTAGGCAATATTTTGCCGTTTTCCACGTTTTTGTGAATTTTCAGTTTATTGTTAATAATTCATTATATATACCATGAAAATGATGCAAACACATAATTGATTAGAAATTAACATTAAATACTTCATTTTCAATCAACTATTTGTTTCTCGTTAAAATACTGAGTAAGATATTGAAAAGGGGAGAAGTTCTGTTTTTATTGCATATATCGACGTTTCAGCCGGATTAGAGCGGTTTTACGTGTACATCTTCCATCGGTAATATAACCGGAAAATCAGGAACATTTTAGTTAATTCTAATGAAAACACATTGATTTTTATCATTTGTATTGGAAACAACATTTTTATATGTCTTTTCTAGGATCTAAATAATACGAAACATCGATTTATGATTTGAAGTTAAAATCCTCAAATAAGGTAATAGAGCGATTTTGTTCACGTTTTTTATGTAGTGTGACATCACGTGAATATATTCGTTTTTACTAATATTTCGATACTATTTCATGTAGTATCACGATATGTGATTTGGCCTTTAAATATCAGAATTTCGCATAATATTGCATTTTAAGCAAGTTTTCTTGCATTTTGTTTCGTACTAAAAATCATCGAATATAGCAATATTTTGACGTTTATCATCCCCTTTTCCTTTATGTGATATAAACAAAATATCATCGAATTAGGCAATATTTTTCCGTTTTTCCACGTTTTTGTGAATTTTCAGTTTATTGTTAATAATTCATTATATATATGGTAAAAATGATGCAAACACATAATTGATTAGAAATTAACATTAAATACTTCATTTTCAATCAACAATTTGTTTCTCGTTAAAATACTGAGTAAGATATTGAAAAGGAGAGAAGTTCTGTTTTTATTGCATATATCGACGTTTCAGCCGGATTAGAGCGGTTTTACGTGTACATCTTCCATCGGTAATATAAACGGAAAATCAGAAATATTTTAGAGTATTTTAATGAAAACACATTGATTTTTATTATTTGTATTGGAAACAACATCATTATATGTCTTTTCTAGGATCTAAATAATATGGAACCTCGCTTTATGATTTGAAGTTATAATTCTGAAATATGGTAATATAGCGATTTTCTTCACGTTTTTCATGAAGTGTAATTGTACGTAAATATATTAATTTTACCAATATTTCGATAATACTTCATGTTTTCTCACGATATGTGATTTGTCCTTAAATCTGAGAATTTCGCTTAATATTGCATTTTTAAGCAAGTTTTCTTACGTCTTGTTTTGTACTAAAAATCATTGAATTTAGCAATATTTTGACATTTATCATCCTCTTTTCTTTTATGTGATATAAACAAAATATAATCGAATTAGGCAATATTTTGCCGTTTTTCCACGTTTTTGTGAATTTTCATTTTATTGTTAATAATTCATTATATATATGATAAAAATGATGCAAACACATAATTGATTAGAAATTAACATTAAATACTTCATTTTCAATCAACTATTTGTTTCTCGTTAAAATACTGAGTAAGATATTGAAAAGGGGAGAAGTTCTGTTTTTATTGCATATATCGACGTTTCAGCCGGATTAGAGCGGTTTTACGTGTACATCTTTCATCGGTAATATCAACGGAAAATCAGGAACATTTTAGAGTATTTTAATGAAAACACATTGATTTTTATTATTTGTATTGGAAACAACATCATTATATGTCTTTTCTAGGATCTAAATAATATGGAACCTCGCTTTATGATTTGAAGTTAAAATCCTCAAATATGGTAATATAGCGATTTTCTTCACGTTTTTCATGTAGTGTAATTGTACGTAAATATATTCATTTTTACCAATATTTCGATAATACTTCATGTTTTCTCACGATATGTGATTTGTCCTTAAATCTGAGAATTTCGCTTAATATTGCACTTTTAAGCAAGTTTTCTTACGTCTTGTTTTGTACTAAAAATCATTGAATTTAGCAATATTTTGACGTTTGTCATCCTCTTTTCCTTTATGTGATTTAAACAAAATATCATCGAATTAGGCAATATTTTGCCGTTTTCCACGTTTTTGTGAATTTTCAGTTTATTGTTAATAATTCATTAAATATACGATGAAAATGATGCAAACACATAATTGATTAGAAATTAACATTAAATACTTCATTTTCAATCAACTATTTGTTTCTCGTTAAAATACTGAGTAAGATATTGAAAAAAGGAGAAGTTCTGTTTTTATTGCATATATCGACGTTTCAGCCGGATTAGAGCGGTTTTACGTGTACATCTTCCATCGGTAATATAACCGGAAAATCAGGAACATTTTAGTTAATTCTAATGAAAACACATTGATTTTTATCATTTGTATTGGAAACAACATTTTATATGTCTTTTCTAGGATCTAAATAATACGAAACATCACTTTATGATTTGAAGTTAAAATCCTCAAATAAGGTAATAGATCGATTTTGTTCACGTTTTTTATGTAGTGTGACATCACGTGAATAAATTCATTTTTACTAAAATTTCGATACTATTTCATGTACTATCACGATATGTGATTTGGCCTTTAAATATAAGAATTTCGCATAATATTGCATTTTAAGCAAGTTTTCTGGCATTTTGTTTCGTACTAAAAATCATCGAATATAGCAATATTTTGACGTTTATCATCCCCTTTCCCTTTATGTGATATAAACAAAATATCATCGAATTAGGCAATATTTTTCCGTTTCTTCACGTTTTTGTGAATTTTCAGTTTATTGTTAATAATTCATTATATATACGATAAAAATGATGCAAACACATAATTGATTAGAAATTAACATTAAATACTTCATTTTCAATCAACTATTTGTTTCTCGTTAAAATACTGAGTAAGATATTGAAAAGGAGAGAAGTTTTGTTTTTATTGCATATATCGACGTTTCAGCCGGATTAGAGTGGTTTTACGTGTACATCTTCCATCGGTAATATAACCGGAAAATCAGGAACATTTTAGAGTATTTTAATGAAAAACATTGATTTTTATTATTTGTATTGGAAACAACATCATTATATGTCTTTTCTAGGATCTAAATAATATGGAACCTCGCTTTATGATTTGAAGTTAAAATTCTCAAATATGGTAATATAGCGATTTTCTTCACGTTTTTCATGTAGTGTAATTGTACGTAAATATATTCATTTTTACCAATATTTCGATAATACTTCATGTTTTCTCACGATATGTGATTTGTCCTTAAATCTGAGAATTTCGCTTAATATTGCATTTTAAGCAAGTTTTCTTACGTCTTGTTTTGTACTAAAAATCATTGAATTTAGCAATATTTTGACGTTTATCATCCTCTTTTCCTTTATGTGATTTAAACAAAATATCATCGAATTAGGCAATATTTTGCCGTTTTCCACGTTTTTGTGAATTTTCAGTTTATTGTTAATAATTCATTAAATATACGATGAAAATGATGCAAACACATAATTGATTAGAAATTAACATTAAATACTTCATTTTCAATCAACTATTTGTTTCTCGTTAAAATACTGAGTAAGATATTGAAAAGGGGAGAAGTTCTGTTTTTATTGCATATATCGACGTTTCAGCCGGATTAGAGCGGTTTTACGTGTACATCTTCCATCGGTAATATAACCGGAAAATCAGGAACATTTTAGTTAATTCTAATGAAAACACATTGATTTTTATCATTTGTATTGGAAACAACATTTTTATATGTCTTTTCTAGGATCTAAATAATACGAAACATCGCTTTATGATTTGAAGTTAAAATCCTCAAATAAGGTAATAGAGCGATTTTGTTCACGTTTTTTATGTAGTGTGACATCACGTGAATATATTCGTTTTTACTAATATTTCGATACTATTTCATGTAGTATCACGATATGTGATTTGGCCTTTAAATATCAGAATTTCGCATAATATTGCATTTTAAGCAAGTTTTCTTGCATTTTGTTTCGTACTAAAAATCATCGAATATAGCAATATTTTGACGTTTATCATCCCCTTTTCCTTTATGTGATATAAACAAAATATCATCGAATTAGGCAATATTTTGCCGTTTTTCCACGTTTTTGTGAATTTTCAGTTTATTGTTAATAATTCATTATATATATGGTAAAAATGATCAAACACATAATTGATTAGAAATTAACATTAAATACTTCATTTTCAATCAACAATTTGTTTCTCGTTAAAATACTGAGTAAGATATTGAAAAGGAGAGAAGTTCTGTTTTTATTGCATATATCGACGTTTCAGCCGGATTAGAGCGGTTTTACGTGTACATCTTCCATCGGTAATATAAACGGAAAATCAGAAATATTTTAGAGTATTTTAATGAAAAACATTGATTTTTATTATTTGTATTGGAAACAACATCATTATATGTCTTTTCTAGGATCTAAATAATATGGAACCTCGCTTTATGATTTGAAGTTAAAATTCTCAAATATGGTAATATAGCGATTTTCTTCACGTTTTTCATGTAGTGTAATTGTACGTAAATATATTCATTTTTACCAATATTTCGATAATACTTCATGTTTTCTCACGATATGTGATTTGTCCTTAAATCTGAGAATTTCGCTTAATATTGCATTTTAAGCAAGTTTTCTTACGTCTTGTTTTGTACTAAAAATCATTGAATTTAGCAATATTTTGACGTTTATCATCCTCTTTTCCTTTATGTGATTTAAACAAAATATCATCGAATTAGGCAATATTTTGCCGTTTTCCACGTTTTTGTGAATTTTCAGTTTATTGTTAATAATTCATTAAATATACGATGAAAATGATGCAAACACATAATTGATTAGAAATTAACATTAAATACTTCATTTTCAATCAACTATTTGTTTCTCGTTAAAATACTGAGTAAGATATTGAAAAGGGGAGAAGTTCTGTTTTTATTGCATATATCGACGTTTCAGCCGGATTAGAGCGGTTTTACGTGTACATCTTCCATCGGTAATATAACCGGAAAATCAGGAACATTTTAGTTAATTCTAATGAAAACACATTGATTTTTATCATTTGTATTGGAAACAACATTTTATATGTCTTTTCTAGGATCTAAATAATACGAAACATCGCTTTATGATTTGAAGTTAAAATCCTCAAATAAGGTAATAGAGCGATTTTGTTCACGTTTTTTATGTAGTGTGACATCACGTGAATATATTCATTTTTACTAATATTTCGATACTATTTCATGTAGTATCACGATATGTGATTTGCCTTTAAATATCAGAATTTCGCATAATATTGCATTTTAAGCAAGTTTTCTTGCATTTTGTTTCGTACTAAAAATCATCGAATATAGCAATATTTTGACGTTTATCATCCCCTTTTCCTTTATGTGATATAAACAAAATATCATCGAATTAGGCAATATTTTTCCGTTTTTCCACGTTTTTGTGAATTTTCAGTTTATTGTTAATAATTCATTATATATATGGTAAAAATGATGCAAACACATAATTGATTAGAAATTAACATTAAATACTTCATTTTCAATCAACAATTTGTTTCTCGTTAAAATACTGAGTAAGATATTGAAAAGGAGAGAAGTTCTGATTTTATTGCATATATCGACGTTTCAGCCGGATTGGAGCGGTTTTACGTGTACGTCTTCCATCGGTAATATAAACGGAAAATCAGAAATATTTTAGAGTATTTTAATGAAAAAATATTGATTTTTATTATAGTTTTTGAAACAACATCATTATATGTCTTTTCTAGGATCTAAATAATATTAAACCTCGCTTTATGATTTGAAGTTAAAATTCTCAAATATGGTAATATAGCGATTTTCTTCACGTTTTTCATGTAGTGTAATTGTACGTAAATATATTCATTTTTACCAATATTTCGATAATACTTCATGTTTTCTCACGATATGTGATTTGTCCTTAAATCTGAGAATTTCGCTTAATATTGCATTTCTAAGCAAGTTTTCTTACGTCTTGTTTTGTACTAAAAATCATTGAATTTAGCAATATTTTGACGTTTATCATCCTCTTTTCCTTTATGTGATTTAAACAAAATATCATCGAATTAGGCAATATTTTGCCGTTTTCCACGTTTTTGTGAATTTTCAGTTTATTGTTAATAATTCATTAAATATACGATGAAAATGATGCAAACACATAATTGATTAGAAATTAACATTAAATACTTCATTTTCAATCAACTATTTGTTTCTCGTTAAAATACTGAGTAAGATATTGAAAAGGGGAGAAGTTCTGTTTTTATTGCATATATCGACGTTTCAGCCGGATTAGAGCGGTTTTACGTGTACATCTTCCATCGGTAATATAACCGGAAAATCAGGAACATTTTAGTTAATTCTAATGAAAACACATTGATTTTTATCATTTGTATTGGAAACAACATTTTTATATGTCTTTTTACTAGGAGTTCTGTTTTTATTGCATATATTGACGTTTCAGCCGGATTGGAGCGGTTTTAACGTCTTCTATCGGTAATATCGAAAATCAGAAATATTTTAAGAGTATTTTATCTTCCATCGGTAATATAAACGGAAAATCAGAAATATTTTAGAGTATTTTAATGAAAAAACATTGATTTTTATTATTTGTATTGGAAACAACATCATTATATGTCTTTTCTAGGATCTAAATAATATGGAACCTCGCTTTATGATTTGAAGTTAAAATTCTCAAATATGGTAATATAGCGATTTTCTTCACGTTTTTCATGTAGTGTAATTGTACGTAAATATATTCATTTTTACCAATATTTCGATAATACTTCATGTTTTCTCACGATATGTGATTTGTCCTTAAATCTGAGAATTTCGCTTAATATTGCATTTTAAGCAAGTTTTCTTACGTCTTGTTTTGTACTAAAAATCATTGAATTTAGCAATATTTTGACGTTTATCATCCTCTTTTCCTTTATGTGATTTAAACAAAATATCATCGAATTAGGCAATATTTTGCCGTTTTCCACGTTTTTGTGAATTTTCAGTTTATTGTTAATAATTCATTAAATATACGATGAAAATGATGCAAACACATAATTGATTAGAAATTAACATTAAATACTTCATTTTCAATCAACTATTTGTTTCTCGTTAAAATACTGAGTAAGATATTGAAAAGGGGAGAAGTTCTGTTTTTATTGCATATATCGACGTTTCAGCCGGATTAGAGCGGTTTTACGTGTACATCTTCCATCGGTAATATAACCGGAAAATCAGGAACATTTTAGTTAATTCTAATGAAAACACATTGATTTTTATCATTTGTATTGGAAACAACATTTTTATATGTCTTTTCTAGGATCTAAATAATACGAAACATCGCTTTATGATTTGAAGTTAAAATCCTCAAATAAGGTAATAGAGCGATTTTGTTCACGTTTTTTATGTAGTGTGACATCACGTGAATATATTCATTTTTACTAATATTTCGATACTATTTCATGTAGTATCACGATATGTGATTTGGCCTTAAATATCAGAATTTCGCTTAATATTGCACTTTTAAGCAAGTTTTCTTACGTTTTGTTTTGTACTAAAAATCATTGAATTTAGCAATATTTTGACATTTATCATCCTCTTTTCTTTTATGTGATATAAACAAAATATAATCGAATTAGGCAATATTTTGCCGTTTTTCCACGTTTTTGTGAATTTTCATTTTATTGTTAATAATTCATTATATATATGATAAAAATGATGCAAACACATAATTGATTAGAAATTAACATTAAATACTTCATTTTCAATCAACTATTTGTTTCTCGTTAAAATACTGAGTAAGATATTGAAATGGAGAGAAGTTCTGTTTTTATTGCATATATCGACGTTTCAGCCGGATTTGAGCGGTTTTACGTGTACGTCTTCCATCGGTAATATAAACGGAAAATCAGAAATATTTTAGAGTATTTTAATGAAAACACATTGATTTTTATTATTTGTATTGGAAACAACATCATTATATGTCTTTTCTAGGATCTAAATAATATGGAACCTCGCTTTATGATTTGAAGTTATAATTCTCAAATATGGTAATATAGCGATTTTCTTCACGTTTTTCATGAAGTGTAATTGTACGTAAATATATTCATTTTTACCAATATTTCGATAATACTTCATGTTTTCTCACGATATGTGATATGTCCTTAAATCTGAGAATTTCGCTTAATATTGCATTTTTAAGCAAGTTTTCTTACGTCTTGTTTTGTACTAAAAATCATTGAATTTAGCAATATTTTGACGTTTATCATCCTCTTTTCCTTTATGTGATTTTAACAAAATATCATCGAATTAGGCAATATTTTGCCGTTTTCCACGTTTTTGTGAATTTTCAGTTTATTGTTAATAATTCATTAAATATACGATGAAAATGATGCAAACACATAATTGATTAGAAATTAACATTAAATACTTCATTTTCAATCAACTATTTGTTTCTCGTTAAAATACTGAGTAAGATATTGAAAAGGGGAGAAGTTCTGTTTTTATTGCATATATCGACGTTTCAGCCGGATTAGAGCGGTTTTACGTGTACATCTTCCATCGGTAATATAACCGGAAAATCAGGAACATTTTAGTTAATTCTAATGAAAATACATTGATTTTTATCATTTGTATTGGAAACAACATTTTTATATGTCTTTTCTAGGATCTAAATAATACGAAACATCGGTTTATGATTTAAAGTTAAAATCCTCATGTAAGGTAATAGAGCGATTTAGTTCACGTTTTTTATGTAGTGTGATATCACGTGAATATATTAATTTTTACTAAAATTTCGATACTATTTCATGTAGTATCACGATATGTGATTTGGCCTTTAAATATCAGAATTTCGCATAATATTGCATTTTAAGCAAGTTTTCTTGCATTATGTTTCGTACTAAAAATCATCGAATATAGCAATATTTTGACGTTTATCATCCCCTTTTCCTTTATGTGTCATAAACAAAATATCATCGAATTAGGCAATATTTTGCCGTTTTTCCACGTTTTTGTGAATTTTCAGTTTATTGTTAATAATTCATTATATATATGGTAAAAATGATAAAACACATAATTGATTAGAAATTAACATTAAATACTTCATTTTCAATCAACAATTTGTTTCTCGTTAAAATACTGAGTAAGATATTGAAAAGGAGAGAAGTTCTGTTTTTATTGCATATATCGACGTTTCAGCCGGATTGGAGCGGTTTAACGTGTACGTCTTCCATCGGTAATATAAACGGAAAATCAGAAATATTTTAGAGTATTTTAATGAAAAAACATTGATTTTTATTATTTGTATTGGAAACAACATCATTATATGTCTTTTCTAGGATCTAAATAATATGGAACCTCGCTTTATGATTTGAAGTTAAAATTCTCGAATATGGTATTATAGCGATTTTCTTCACGTTTTTCATGTAGTGTAATTGTGCGTAAATATATTCATTTTTACCAATATTTCGATAATACTTCATGTTTTCTCACGATATGTGATTTGTCCTTAAATCTGAGAATTTCGCTTAATATTGCATTTCTAAGCAAGTTTTCTTACGTCTTGTTTTGTACTAAAAATCATTGAATTTAGCAATATTTTGACGTTTATCATCCTCTTTTCCTTTATGTGATTTAAACAAAATATCATCGAATTAGGCAATATTTTGCCGTTTTCCACGTTTTTGTGAATTTTCAGTTTATTGTTAATAATTCATTAAATATACGATGAAAAGATGCAAACACATAATTGATTAGAAATTAACATTAAATACTTAATTTTCAATCAACTATTTGTTTCTCGTTAAAATACTGAGTAAGATATTGAAAAGGGGAGAAGTTCTGTTTTTATTACATATATCGACATTTCAGCCGGTTTAGAGCGGTTTTACGTGTACATCTTCCATCGGTAATATAACCGGAAAATCAGGAACATTTTAGTTAATTCTAATGAAAACACATTGATTTTTATCATTTGTATTGGAAACAACATTTTTATATGTCTTTTCTAGGATCTAAATAATACGAAACATCGGTTTATGATTTGAAGTTAAAATCCTCATATAAGGTATATAGCGATTTTGTTCATGTTTTTTATGTAGTGTGATATCACGTGAATATATTTGTTTTTACTAATATTTCGATACTATTTCATGTAGTAGCACGATATGTGATTTGGCCTTTAAATATCAGAATTTCGCATAATATTGCATTTTAAGCAAGTTTTCTTGCATTTTGTTTCGTACTAAAAATCATCGAATATAGCAATATTTTGACGTTTATAATCCCCTTTTCCTTTATGTGATATAAACAAAATATCATCGAATTAGGCAATATTTTGCCGTTTTTCCACGTTTTTTGTGAATTTTCAGTTTATTGTTAATAATTCATTAAATATACGATGAAAATGATGCAAACACATAATTGATTAGAAATTAACATTAAATACTTCATTTTCAATCAACTATTTGTTTCTCGTTAAAATACTGAGTAAGATATTGAAAAGGGGAGAAGTTCTGTTTTTATTGCATATATCGACGTTTCAGCCGGATTAGAGCGGTTTTACGTGTACATCTTTCATCGGTAATATAAACGGAAAATCAGGAACATTTTAGAGTATTTTAATGAAAACACATTGATTTTTATAATTTGTATTGGAAACAACATCTTTATATGTCTTTTCTAGGATCTAAATAATATGGAACCTCGCTTTATGATTTGAAGTTAAAATTCTCAAATATGGTAATATAGCGATTTTCTTCACGTTTTTCATGTAGTGTAATTGTACGTAAATATATTCATTTTACCAATATTTCGATAATACTTCATGTTTTCTCACGATATGTGATTTGTCCTTAAATCAGAGAATTTCGCTTGATATTGCATTTTTTAAGCAAGTTTTCTTACGTCTTGTTTTGTACTAAAAATCATTGAATTTAGCAATATTTTGACGTTTATCATCCTCTTTTCCTTTATGTGATTTAAACAAAATATCATCGAATTAGGCAATATTTTGCCGTTTTCCACGTTTTTGTGAATTTTCAGTTTATTGTTAATAATTCATTAAATATACGATGAAAATGATGCAAACACATAATTGATTAGAAATTAACATTAAATACTTCATTTTCAATCAACTATTTGTTTCTCGTTAAAATACTAAGTAAGATATTGAAAAGGGGAGAAGTTCTGTTTTTATTGCATATATCGACGTTTCAGCCGGTTTAGAGCGGTTTTACGTGTACATCTTCCATCGGTAATATAACCGGAAAATCAGGAACATTTTAGTTAATTCTAATGAAAACACATTGATTTTTATCATTTGTATTGGAAACAACATTTTTATATGTCTTTTCTAGGATCTAAATAATACGAAACATCGATTTATGATTTGAAGTAAAAATCCTCAAATAAGGTATCTTGCGATTTTGTTCACGTTTTTTATGTAGTGTGATATCACGTGAATATATTAATTTTTACTAATATTTCGATACTATTTCATGTTGTATCACGATATGTGATTTGGCCTTTATATATCAGAATTTCGCATAATATTGCATTTTAAGCAAGTTTTCTTGCATTTTGTTTCGTACTAAAAATCATCGAATATAGCAATATTTTGACGTTTATCATCCCCTTTTCCTTTATGTGATATAAACAAAATAATATCGAATTAGGCAATATTTTTCCGTTTTTCCACGTTTTTGTGAATTTTCAGTTTATTGTTAATAATTCATTTTATATATGGTAAAAATGATGCAAACACATAATTGGTTAGAAATTAACATTAAATACTTTATTTTCAATCAACAATTTGTTTCTCGTTAAAATACTGAGAAAGATATTGAAAAGGTACATACCAATTGCGTTGCTCCTGGGAGAAGTTCTGTTTTTAAATATTGATGTGTATGGATATGGACCCTGTGGGTCCAGGAGGCCATCTGTGTCCCCTCAGATGGTCTCCCTTATTACAGTTTTTGTCTATGGATTTTTTGTCTGTGTATTTTTGTCAGTGTGTTAGTGTGAGTGTCCGGGTGAGTGTGGGCGTCCCTGTGAGTGTCCGGATGATTATGGCTTCAGGAGGCCATCTGTGTCCCCTCATATGGTCTCCCTTATCACAGTTTGTGTCTATGGATGTGTGTGAGTGTGTGAGTGTGAGTGTCACTGTGAGTGTCCGGATGATGTAACCGGACCGGAGTGTCCGGTTACATCTGTGGTTTCAGGAGGCCACATGTGTCCCCTCAGATGGTCTCCCTTATCACAGTTTATGGATGTGTGTGTGTGAGTGTCCCTGTGAATGTTCGGATAAGGGTGTGTGTGTGTGAGTGTCCGGATATATGTGAGGTTTGGTTCCAGGAACCATTTGTGTCCCTCCTCCCCCAAATCTCCTCCCTTATTCCCACCGTGGGTTCGAATCCCAGGTGATTAGACCTACCCTAGGTCTATGGATCCAAGGTATCCATCCGTGGGCCCAACGGATTTCACCCCTTCCCCACTTTCCTAGGGCCAGGCCAATTCCAGCTATCCAGGGAACCTGTCGAAACAGAGGCAGCTACAGGAAGGGACACTCAAATATTTGTGCCCTGCAGTTACACAACCGTTCCGACAGGCTCAATCGCAATCTATCCAGATGAGAACACGTTCTCCTCCGACTAGACCACGCTGGAGTCGCTGTAAGTTTAAAATTTGATTCCTTTATTTATAGTTAGTATTTTTGGTGTATTAATTGATTTGTTTTATATTTTTAATGACTTATGTAGAGTGATTTAGGGAGTGGGGGAGGTTGTAGCGTGTGTAGTAGATTATACGAGATCGTGGTTAGTTAGTATTTATCTAGTTGTGTTCACCTAGTTGTTCTTGCGAGGGTTGAGCTCTGCTCTTTCGGCCCGCCTCTCAACTGTGAATCAATCAATTTTTACTAGCTAATAAAAAAATCCACATACACACACCAAGAAAGCAGCCCGTAACAGGTGTCTAATGCCCAAGTACCTATGTACTGCTCTGTAAGAGGAGCGTCAGAATGAATGAAACTCTGCTGATTTTCGTTTGCGCCATCACCGGGGGATCGAACTTTGACCGTAGGATTACGAGTCGAGAGCGCTGTCCACTCAGCTATAAAGCCCCCTAGTGTGTGTATTGGTGCAAAAGATAATTTGGGAGAGGTTAATGGAAAGGAATGATGTTTGGTGGCCTTGAAGGCGCTGGAAGAGGGTTGCCAGTTATGAATTTAAATTATAAATTGATTAAGATAGGATATATATGCAAAAGACGTTGTGAGAGATAGTAAGAAAAGTGTTTCTGACTGAGGTTAGGTTCCGTGTGATTGACTTGTATGTTAGGAAAAAGAATATTTATCAGAAACATAGATGTTCTTTAGAAATGTTTGTTTGCAAATAGTTGCAAATTATTGGGTAAAAAGCCAATGGTTACCGTACCTTGAACAAACACACGTGAGCACAATTAGTCGACGGGGGTCAGAAAGTGAGAGTGAACAGCGAAACAGTAACAAAAAATGTGACAATAATTGGAAACTATGTCATTCAAACGTATACATGTTAACCATATAAATTACAGTAACACTAAACGCGGGCATACGTACATATGTCAATCAATTTACATAAATAAACATTCACAAATATGTACCTTTAAAATGGACACATACAGATAATTACCGTACACATGTCAGTTTAATTACAGGTACACATAAACACATACACCTTCACGTGTCTGTCGGTCATGACAATAGTACACATGGATACGAACCCAAAACAGTCCATTATCAACTAGTGTGTGTGTGTGTGTGTGTGTGTGTGTGTGTGTGTGTGTGTGTGTGTGTGTGTGTGTGTGTGTGTGTGTGTGTGTGTGTGTGTGTGTGTGTGTGTTTGTGTGTGTGTGTATGTGTGTGTGTGTGTGTGTGTGTGTGTGTGTGTGTGTGTGTGTGTATGTGCGTGTGTGTGTGTATTCTCACCTGTTTCTGTTTGCAGGGGTTGAGCTCTGGCTTTTTGGTCCCGCCTGTGTGTGTGTGTGTGTGTGTGTGTCTGTGTGTGTGTGTGTGTGTGTACTCACCTATTTGTGCTTGCAGGATCGAGCATTGACTCTTGGATACCAAATCTTGTGTGTGAGGTCCAAATCTTGGATCTTATATAAGATCCATAAGATCCATATATTTATATAATTAAATAAATTATATAAATAAATAAATTTATTATATAATAAAATATACGAAAAAAATGATATATTTAAATATATAAAAATTATTATTTTTAAATAAATAATATTTATTTAAATAAATAAATAAAATATAAAAAAAATTATATTTATAAATATATATGTATATTTAAATATTGATCTGTATGGATATGGACCCTGTGGGTCCAGGAGGCCATCTGTGTCCCCCTCAGATGGTCTCCCTTATCACAGTTTTTGTCTATGGATGTGTGTCAGTGTGTTAGTGTGAGTGTCCGGGTGAGTGTGGGGGTCCCTGTGAGTGTCCGGATGATTATGGTTTCAGGAGGCCATCTGTGTCCCCTCAGATGGTCTCCCTTATCACAGTTTGTGTCTATGGATGTGTGTCAGTGTGTGAGTGTGAGTGTCCCTGTGAGTGTCCGGATGATGTAACCGGACCGGAGTGTTCGGTTACATCTGTGGTTTCAGGAGGCCATCTGTGTCCCCTCAGATGGTCTCCCTTATCACAGTCTATGGATGTGTGTGTGTGAGTGTCCCTGTGAATGTTCGGATAAGGGTGTGTGTGTGTGAGTGTCCGGATATATGTGAAGTTTGGTTCCAGGAACCATTTGTGTCCCTCCTCCCCCAAATCTCCTCCCTTATTCCCACCGTGGGTTCGAATCCCAGGTGATTAGACCTACCCTAGGTCTATGGATCCAAGCTATCCATCCGTGGGCCCAACGGATTTCACCCCTTCCCCACTTTCCTAGGGCCAGGCCAATTCCAGCTATCCAGGGAACCTGTCGAAACAGAGGCAGCTACAGGAGGGGACACACAAATATTTGTGCCCTGCAGTTACACAACCGTTCCGACAGGCTCGATCGCAATCTATCCAGATGAGAACACGTTCTCCTCCGACTAGACCACGCTGGAGTCGCTGTAAGTTTAAAATTTGATTCCTTTATTTATAGTTAGTATTTTTGGTGTATTAATTGATTTGTTTTATATTTTTAATGACTTATGTAGAGTGATTTAGGGAGTGGGGGGAGGTGGTAGCGTGTGTATTAGATTATACGAGATCGTGGTTAGTTAGTGTTTATCTAGTTGTGTTCACCTAGTTGTTCTTGCGAGGGTTGAGCTCTGCTCTTTCGGCCCGCCTCTCAACTGTGAATCAATTAATTTTTACTAGCTAATAAAAAAAAATCCACATACACACACCAAGAAAGCAGCCCGTAACAGGTGTCTAATGCCCAAGTGCCTATGTACTGCTCGGTAAGAGGAGCATCAGAATGAATGAAACTCTGCTGATATTCGTTTGCGCCATCACCGGGGGATCGAACTTTGACCCTAGGATTACGAGTCGAGAGCGCTGTCCACTCAGCTATAAAGCCCCCTAGTGTGTGTATTGGTGCAAAAGATAATTTGGGAGAAGTTAATGGAAAGGAATGATGTTTGGTGGCCTTGAAGACGCTGGAAGAGGGTTGCCAGTTACGAATTTATCATCAGAGAGCATCCCTCTCTTGAGCCTTTTGCAGCACTCTCTTGAGCCTCTGCATCATTCTCTTGAGCCTCAGCATCCCTCTATAAAGTCTCTGCATCACTCTCTTGAGCCTCTGCATCCCTCTAATAAGCCTCTGCATCACTCTCTTGAGCCACTGCACCCCTCTCTTGAGCCTCTGCACCACTTTCCTGAGTCTCTGCATCACTCTCCTGAGCCTCTGCATCATTCTCTTAAACCTCTTCATCCCACTCTTGATCCTCTGCATCACTCTTTTGAGCCTCTGCATCATTCTGTTGAGCCTCTACATTTTTTTTTTTTTTTTTTGAGATATATACAAGAGTTGTTACATTCTTGTACAGCCACTAGTACGCGTAGCGTTTCGGGCAAGTCCTTAATCCTATGGTCCCTGGAATACGATCCCCTGCCGCGAAGAATCGTTTTTTCATCCAAGTACACATTTTACTGTTGCGTTAAACAGAGGCTACAGTTAAGGAATTGCACCCAGTAAATCCTCCCCGGCCAGGATACGAACCCATGACATAGCGCTCGCGGAACGCCAGGCGAGTGTCTTACCACTACACCACGGAGACTGCAACCTTCATCCTTCCTACATCCTTCTCTTAAGCCTCTACATCATTCTCTTGAGCCCTTGCATCACTCTCTTGAGCCTCTGCATCACTCTCTTTAGCCTCTGCATCTCTCTCTTCAGCCTCTGCATCACTCTCTTGATCCTCTGCATCACTCTCTTGATTCTCTGCATCACTCTCTTGAGCCTTTGCATCCCTCTCTTAAGCCTCTGCAACACTCTCGTCAGGCTCTGCATCACTCTCTTAAGCCTCTGCATCCCTCTCTTGAGCCTGTGCATCCCTCTCTTAAGCCTCTGCAACACTCTCTTCAGCGACCGAGAGATAGCCGAGGCTATTTGAACCACCCCACCGCCGGCACTCGGATAGTAATCTTGGGCATAGCATTTTACCAAATCACCTCATTCTTTGGGGCACACGTGAGGAACACAAATGCGAACAAGCCTGAATGGTCCCCAGGACAATATGCAACTGAAAATTCACACCCCAGAAGTGACTCGAACCCATACTCCCAGGAGCAACGCAACTGGTATGTACAAGACGCCTTAATCCACTTGACCATCACGACCGGACATAATGAGGTGATAGCCGAGGCTATTTGAACCACCCCACCTCCGGCACTCGGATAGTAATCTTGGGCATAGCATTTTACCAATTCACCTCATTCTTTGGGGCACACGTGAGGAACACAAATGCGAACAAGCCTGAATGGTCCCCAGGACAATATGCAACTGAAAACTCACACCCCAGAAGTGACTTGAACCCATACTCCCAGGAGCAACGCAACTGGTATGTACAAGACGCCTTAATCCACTTGACCATCACGACCGGACATAATGAGGTGATAGCTGAGGCTATTTGAACCACCCCACCGCCGGCACTCGGATAGTAATCTTGGGCATAGCATTTTACCAAATCACCTCATTCTTTGGGGCACACGTGAGGAACACAAATGCGAACAAGCCTGAATGGTCCCCAGGACAATATGCAACTGAAAACTCACACCCCAGAAGTGACTTGAACCCATACTCCCAGGAGCAACGCAGCTGTTATGTACAAGACGCCTTAATCCACTTGACCATCACGACCGGACATAATGAGGTGATAGCCGAGGCTATTTGAACCACCCCACCGCCGGCACTCGGATAGTAATCTTGGGCATAGCATTTTACCAAATCACCTCATTCTTTGGGGCACACGTGAGGAACACAAATGCGAACAAGCCTGAATGGTCCCCAGGACAATATGCAACTGAAAACTCACACCCCAGAAGTGACTCGAGCCCATACTCCCAGGAGCAACGCAACTGGTATGTACAAGACGCCTTAATCCACTTGACCATCACGACCGGACATAATGAGGTGATAGCCGAGGCTATTTGAACCACCCCACCGCCGGCACTCGGATAGTAATCTTGGGCATAGCATTTTACCAAATCACCTCATTCTTTGGGGCGCACGTGAGGAACACAAATGCGAACAAGCCTGAATGGTCCCCAGGACAATATGCAACTGAAAATTCACACCCCAGAAGTGACTTGAACCTATACTCCCAGGAGCAACGCAACTGGTATGTACAAGACGCCTTAATCCACTTGTCCATCACGACCGGACATAATGAGGTGATAGCCGAGGCTATTTGAACCACCCCACCGCCGGCACTCGGATAGTAATCTTGGGCATAGCATTTTACCAAATCACCTCATTCTTTGGGGCACACGTGAGGAACACAAATGCGAACAAGCCTGAATGGTCCCCAGGACAATATGCAACTGAAAACTCACACCCCAGAAGTGACTTGAACCCATACTCCCAGGAGCAACGCAACTGGTATGTACAAGACGCCTTAATCCACTTGACCATCACGACCGGACATAATGAGGTGATAGCCGAGGCTATTTGAACCACCCCACCGCCGGCACTCGGATAGTAATCTTGGGCATAGCATTTTACCAAATCACCTCATTCTTTGGGGCACACGTGAGGAACACAAATGCGAACAAGCCTGAATGGTCCCCAGGACAATATGCAACTGAAAACTCACACCCCAGAAGTGACTCGAACCCATACTCCCAGGAGCAACGCAACTGGTATGTACAAGACGCCTTAATCCACTTGACCATCACGACCGGACATAATGAGGTGATAGCCGAGGCTATTTGAACCACCCCACCGCCGGCACTCGGATAGTAATCTTGGGCATAGAATTTTA
>NW_025557138.1:0-10325 GCF_020424385.1 Procambarus clarkii
GGACACACAACACCCCGCCAGCAAACGACACAACACCCCCAGTAACGACTACAACACCTGCCAGCAACGACTACAACACCTGCCAGCAACGACTACAACACCCGCCATCAACGACTACAACACCTGCCAGCAACGACTACAACACCTGCCAGCAACGACTACAACACCTGCCAGCAACGACTACAACACCTGCCAGCAACGACTACAACACCCGCCAGTAACGACTACAACACCTGCCAGCAACGACTACAACACCCGCCAGCAACGACTACAACACCCGCCAGCAACGACTACAACACCCGCCAGTAACGACTACAAACACCTGCCAGCATGCAACTACTACAACACCCGCCAGCAACGACTACAACACCCGCCAGTAACGACTACAAACACCCGCCAGCAACTACTACAACACCCGCCAGCAACGACTACAACACCCGCCAGCAACGACTACAACACCTGCTATCAACGACTACAAACACCCGCCAGTAACGACTACAACACCCGCTAGTAACAACTACAACACCTGCTATCAACGACTACAACACCCGCCAGTAACGACTACAAACCCCCGCCAGTAACGACTACAACACCCCCGCAACGACTACAACACCCGCCAGCAACGACTACAACACCCCCAGCAACGACTACAACACCCCACAACGACTACAAACCCCCGCCAGAACGACTACAACACCCGCGAACAACTACAACACCTGCACAACGACTACAACACCGCCCATACGACTACAAAACCCGCCAGTAACGACTACAACACCCGCCAGCAACGACTAAAACACCCGCCAGCAACGAACAACACCTGCCCATAACGACTACAACACCCGCCGAACGACTACAACACCCGCCAGTAACGACTACAACACCCGCCAGCAACGACTCAACACCCGCCAACGACTACACACCCGCCAGTAACGACTACAACACCGCCAGTAACGACTACACACCCGCAGTAACGACTTCAACACCCGCCAGTAACGACTACAACACCCCCAACAACGACCAACACCCGCCAGAACGACTACACACCCGCCAGTAACGACTACAACACCCGCCGTAACGACTACAACACCCGCCAGCAAGACTACAACACCCGCCACAACGACTACAACACCCCAGCAACGACCAATCACCTGCCAGTAACGACTAAACACCCGCCAAACGACTACAACACCCGCCATAACGACTCAACACCCGCCACAACGACTACAACACCCCGCCAGCAACGACTACAAAACCCGAGTAACGACTACAACCCCGCCAGTAACGACTACAACACCCGCCAGTAACGATACAACACCCGCCACAACGACTACCACCTGCCAGAAACGACTACAACACCTCCTAACGACACAACACCCGCCAGTAACGACTACAACACCCCCAGTAACGACTACAACACCCCCAGCAACGACTACAACACCGCCAGCAACGACTACAACACCCCCAGCAACGACTACAACACCCGCCAGTAACGACTACAAACCCCGCCAGTAAGACTACAAACCCCAGTAACGACTCAACACCCGCCAGTAACGACTACAACACCCGCCAGTAACGACTACAACACCCGCCAGCAACGACTACAACACCCGCCAGCAACGACTACAAACACCTGCCAGTAACGACTACAACACCTGCCAGCAACGAATACAACACCTGCTATCAACGACTACAACACCTGCTATCAACGACTACAACACCTGCTATCAACGACTACAACACCCGCCAGTAACGACGACAACACCCGCCAGCGACTACTACAACACCTGCTATCAACGACTACAACACCCGCCAGTAACGACTACAACACCCGCCAGTAACGACTACAACACCCGCCAGCAACGACTACAACACCCGCCAGCAACGACTACAACACCCGCCAGCGAATACTACAACACCCGCCAGCAACGACTACAACACCCGCCAGCAACGACTACAAACACCCGCCAGCAACGACTACAACACCCGCCAGCAACGACTACAACACCCGCCAATGATTAAAATATGTAATAATTCGGAAAGTGTTTTTTTTTAATTATTTAAATATAGCAAATGATATACAGGTTTCTGGAGGAATATTTTATGCTAAAAAGCCACGCATACTTTGTGCTAAAAGGTTTAAGTCATGCCAAAAGGTATTGACCCGTCTTGAATTCTGGTAACCCTCTACTCGACCATGTTGGTCACATACCCCATAGGAATCAGGGTGCAAAGTTGCGTTGAGGTTAGCCCCAAGCATGTGGACTACAATCAGAGTATTTATAGTAGTCTATTTATAGTACGTAAAACTATCAACAGCAGCAAAAAACGGTAAGCTTAATTAGGGTAAAGATATGAGAGACTGGTTAGACTTGGTGTCACAGGATGGATATGGGAGTCCACTTATAACACACAGGATGGATATGCCCAGGGTTCATCTAGAGTGCCAGGGGCTCCGCCCAGAGTGCCAGGGGGCTCCATCCAGAGTGCCAGGGGGCTCCATCTAGAGTGCCAGGGGGCTCCATCCAGAGTGCCAGGGGGCTCCATCCAGAGTGCCAGGGGGCTCCATCCAGAGTGCCAGGGGGCTCCATCCAGAGTGCCAGGGGGCTCCATCCAGAGTGCCAGAGGGCTCCATCCAGAGTGCCAGAGGGCTCCATCCAGAGTGCCAGGGGGCTCCATCCAGAGTGCCAGAGGGGCTCCATCAGAGTGCCAGGGGGGCTCCATCCAGAGTGCCAGGGGGGCTCCATCCAGAGTGCCAGGGGGGCTCCATCCAGAGTGCCAGGGGGGCTCCATCCAGAGTGCCAAGGGGCTCCACCCAGAGTGCCAGAGGGCTCCATCCAGAGTGCCAGGGGGGCTCCATCCAGAGTGCCAGGGGGGCTCCATCCAGAGTGCCAGGGGGACTCCATCCAGAGTGCCAGGGGGGCTCCATCCAGAGTGCCAGGGGGCTCCATCCAGAGTGCCAGGGGGCTCCATCTAGAGTGCCAGGGGGGCTCATCCAGAGTGCCAGGGGGCTCCACCCAGAGTGCCAGGGGGCTCCACCCAGAGTGCCAGGGGCTCCACCCAGAGTGCCAGGGACTCCACCCAGAGTGCCAGGGGGCTCCACCCAAAGTGCCAGGGGGGCTCCATCCAGAGTGCCAGGGGGGCTCCATCCAGAGTGCCAGGGGGGCTCCATCCAGAGTGCCAGGGGGGGCTCCATCCAGAGTGCCAGGGGGCTGCATCCAGAGTGCCAGGGGGCTCCACCCAGAGTGCCAGGGGGGCTCCATCCAGAGTGCCAGGGGGCTCCATCCAGAGTGCCAGGGGGGCTCCATCCAGAGTGCCAGGGGGGCTCCATCCAGAGTGCCAGGGGGGCTCCATCCAGAGTGCCAGGGGGGCTCCATCCAGAGTGCCAGGGGGGCTCCATCCAGAGTGCCAGGGGGGCTCATCCAGAGTGCCAGGGGGGCTCATCCAGAGTGCCAGGGGTTTCCCCCAGTGTGCCAGGGACACACACACACACACACACACACACACACACACACACACACTCCTGTGGCACTCAGAACGACACGCTACTCTACCCCGGAGCTCAGAACACCCCCTCCCCCCCTCCCTTGCGCCAGAATCAGGTGGCCGGCAACAGCCTGGCTCCTGGCGTTAGTATATATAGGTCATGCTCCAGTTCCTGGCCCGTCTCTCACCTGGGGACGACTACAACACCCGCCAGCAACGACTACAACACCCGCCAGTAACGACTACAACACCCGCCAGTAACGACTACAAACACCTGCCAGCATGCAACTAGTACAACACCCGTCAGCAACGACTACAACACCCGCCAGCAACGACTACAACACCCGCCAGTAACGACTACAAACACCTGCCAGCATGCAACTACTACAACACCCGCCAGCAACGACTACAACACCCGCCAGCAACGACTACAACACCCGCCAGTAACGACTACAACACCCGCCAGTAACGACTACAACACCCGCCAGTAACGACTACAACACCCGCCAGTAACGACTACAACACCCGCCAGCAACGACTACAACACCCGCCAGCAACGACTACAACACCCGCCAGCAACGACTACAACACCTGCCAGTAACGACTACAACACCCGCCAGTAACGACTACAACACCCGCCAGTAACGACTACAACACCCGCCAGCAACGACTACTACAAACACCTGCCAGTAACTACTACAAACACCCGCCAGCAACGACTACAACACCCGCCAGCAACGACTACAACACCCGCCAGCAACGACTACAACACCTGCCATCAACGACTACAACACCCGCCAGCAACTACTACAACACCTGCCAGCAACGACTACAACACCTGCTATCAACGACTACAACACCTGCTATCAACGACTACAACACCTGCCATCAACGACTACAACACCTGCCAGCAACGACTACAACACCTGCTATCAACGACTACAACACCTGCTATCAACGACTACAACACCCGCCAGTAACGACTACAACACCCGCCAGCAACGACTACAACACCCGCCAGCAACGACTACAACACCTGCCAGCAACGACTACAACACCTGCCAGCAACGACTACAACACCTGCCAGCAACGACTACAACACCTGCCAGCAACGACTACAACACCTGCTATCAACGACTACAACACCTGCCAGCAACGACTACAACACCTGCCAGCAACGACTACAACACCTGCTATCAACGACTACAACACCTGCCAGCATCGACTACAAACACCTGCCAGTAACGACTACAACACCTGCCAGCAACGACTACAACACCTGCCAGTAACGACTACAACACCTGCCAGCAACGACTACAACACCTGCCAGCAACGACTACAACACCTGCCAGCAACGACTACAACACCTGCCAGCAACGACTACAACACCTGCCAGCAACGACTACAACACCCGCCAGTAACGACTACAACACCCGCCAGCAACGACTACAACACCCGCCAGCAACGACTACAACACCTGCCACACCTGCTACGACTACAACACCTGCCAGCAACGACTACAACACCTGCCAGCAACGACTACAACACCTGCCAGCAACGACTACTACACCTGCTAGTAACGACTACAAACACCTGCCAGCAACGACTACAACACCTGCCAGCAACGACTACAACACCTGCCAGCAACGACTACAACACCCGCCAGTAACGACTACAACACCTGCCAGCAACGACTACAACACCCGCCAGCAACGACTACAACACCTGCCAGCAACGACTACAACACCTGCCAGCAACGACTACAACACCCGCCAGCAACGACTACAACACCTGCTAGCAACGACTACAAACACCCGCCAGCAACGACTACAACACCCGCCAGCAACGACTACAACACCCGCCAGCAACGACTACAACACCCGCCAGTAACGACTACAACACCCGCCAGCAACGACTACAACACCCGCCAGCAACGACTACAACACCTGCCAGCAACGACTACAACACCTGCCAGCAACGACTACAACACCTGCCAGCAACGACTACTACACCTGCTAGTAACGACTACAAACACCTGCCAGCAACGACTACAACACCCGCCAGCAACGACTACAACACCCGCCAGCAACGACTACAACACCCGCCAGCAACGACTACAACACCCGCCAGCAACGACTACAAACATACAGATCACTAAGAACTCACATTTGACCCGGCCAGGATTCGAACCCATGACGTCCAGGACAACCTCTAAACATAGACAGCACCGTGACCACTTGGAGATAGAAAGTGAAGAGAGACTTTCTTCACTTTCTATCTTGCTCTGACGAAGGTGAATTGAACCGAAAACGAGTTCAGCATTCTCTAATTCTTCACATATGCTTATTCGGTATACTTGGATCAGAATTTTTCGTTGTTGAATTTATATATATATATATATATATATATATATATATATATATATATATATATATAATATATATATATATATATATATATATATATATATATAATATATATATATATATATATATATATATATATATATATATATATATATATATATATATATTATATATATATATATATATAATATATAATATGGAAAACCCCAGTGAAATGGGAAAGGAGCTATATATTATAAAATCATAATATATAACCACTTAATGAGGTACCCGGCGGTACCCGGGTCGACTCCATAACTGTACCACTAAAGTGCTGGAAGCCACTAACTCATTAACACAATAATAAACCTTTAACGGAATCGGCTCCGAACACTCCATATCCCACTGCAGTCACCCTTTATTTTGGTGAGACTACCCGTAGACTCCGGGTCTAGATCAGGGCTAGACCAGCAGGTGGGAGACGGGAAGGGGGGGTAGGCTAGACCAGCAGGTGGGTGACGGGAAAGGGGGGAGGCTAGACCAGCAGGTGGGAGACGGGAAGGGGGGTGGCTAGACCAGCAGGTGGGTGACGGGAAGGGGGGGAGGCTAGACCAGCAGGTGGGAGACGGGAAGGGGGGGAGGCTAGACCAGCAGGTGGGAGACGGGAAGGGGGGAGGCTAGACCAGCAGGTGGGAGACGGGAAGGGGGTGGCTAGACCAGCAGGTGGGAGACGGGAAGGGGGGTGGCCTGACCAGCAGGTGGGAGACGGGAAGGGGGGTGGCCTGACCAGCAGGTGGGAGACGGGAAGGGGGGGGGGGTGGCTAGACCAGCAGGTGGGAGACGGGAGGGGGGGTGGCCTGACCAGCAGGTGGGAGACGGGAAGGGGGGTGGCCTGACCAGCAGGTGGGAGACGGGAAGGGGGTGGCTAGCCCAGCAGGTGGGTGTGTCTAGATCATCAGATGGTACAGAGAAGAGACAGGAGGGAGGAGCGGCCCGGCCAGGGTCGGCGTGGAGGAGAAACGTGCAGTAGTTGGCAGTTTCCTCACACCAGCCTAACACGGCCCTGGCAACGTTTTTATACACCTCACACACTCACACACACACACACACACACACACACACACACACACACACACACACACACACACACACACACACACACACACACACACACACACACACCCCTCCACCACCACCACACACACCTGGGGCCTCGTAGCCTGGTGGATAGCGCGCAGGACTCGTAATTCTGTGGCGCGGGTTCGATTCCCGCACGAGGCAGAAACAAAAGGGCAAAGTTTCTTTCACCCTAAGTGCCCCTGTTACCTAGCAGTAAATAGGTACCTGGGAGTTAGTCAGCTGTCACGGGCTACTTCCTGGGGTGTGTGTGTGTGGTGTGGGGAAAAAAAAATAGTAGTAGTAGTTAGTAAACAGTTGATTGACAGTTGAGAGGCGGGCCGAAAGAGCAAAGCTCAACCCCGTAAAAACACAACTAGTAAACACACACACACACACACACACACACACACACACACACACACACAGAAACAGAGAGAGAAGGGGGGGGGGGAACGGCTATCCCACCTTACCCTCCCCTCTCCCTACATTTCACCCCGTTTCTTCTCCCATCTTTCTCAAACGCAGAGAAGTACCGGCTGGTGCCCTAGGTACCCTAGCTGATCCTTCCCCCTGCCAAGCTCTCCCTCTCTTTCCTTCCCTCCCTCTCCCACTCTCTCCCTCTCCCTCAAACCCACACTCTCCTCCCTCCGCCTGCCCCACTACCCTCTCCTCCTCCTCCCACTTGCCAGCAGACACGAAGGTCACGCACCTCGGCCCCTTTCACCCACTTACACCCTCGGAAAGTCTAGCGTAAGTATATTATTCAGAGCATTTCCCCGCCAGCTTCGCCATGCCCCAGCTACGTCATGAACCACCTGGAGACGCCCCCTCACATGGGACACCAGGCCATGAACCACCTGGAGACGCCCCTCACATGGGACACTAGGCCATGAACCACCTGGAGACGCCCCTCACATGGGACACCAGGCCATGAACCACCTGGAGACGCCCCTCACATGGGACACCAGGCCATGAACCACCTGGAGACGCCCCTCACATGGGACACTAGGCCATGAACCACCTGGAGACGCCCCTCACATGGGACACCAGGCCATGAACCACCTGGAGACGCCCCCTCACATGGGACACTATAGGCCATGAACCACCTGGAGACGCCTCTCACTAGGCCATGAACCACCTGGAGACGCCCCTCACATGGGACACCAGGCCATGAACCACCTGGAGACGCCCCTCACTAGGCCATGAACCACCTGGAGACGCCCCCTCACATGGGACACCAGGCCATGAACCACCTGGAGACGCCCCTCACATGGGACACCAGGCCATGAACCACCTGGAGACGCCCCTCACAAGGCCATGAACCACCTGGAGACGCCCCCTCACATGGGACACTAGGCCATGAACCACCTGGAGACGCCCCCTCACATGGACACTAGGCCATGAACCACCTGGAGACGCCCCCTCACATGGGACACTAGGCCATGAACCACCTGGAGACGCCCCCTCACATGGGACACTAGGCCATGAACCACCTGGAGACGCCCCTCACATGGGACACTAGGCCATGAACCACCTGGAGACGCCCCTCACCAGGCCATGAACCACCTGGAGACGCCCCTCACTAGGCCATGAACCACCTGGAGACGCCCCTCACTAGGCCATGAACCACCTGGAGACGCCCCTCACTAGGCCATGAACCACCTGGAGACGCCCCTCACTAGGCCATGAACCACCTGGAGACGCCCCTCACTAGGCCATGAACCACCTGGAGACGCCCCTCACTAGGCCATGAACCACCTGGAGACGCCCCTCACTAGGCCATGAACCACCTGGAGACGCCCCTCACTAGGCCATGAACCACCTGGAGACGCCCCTCACTAGGCCATGAACCACCTGGAGACGCCCCCTCACTAGGCCATGAACCACCTGGAGACGCCCCTCACTAGGCCATGAACCACCTGGAGACGCCACTCACTAGGCCATGAACCACCTGGAGACGCCTCTCACTAGGCCATGAACCACCTGGAGACGCCTCTCACTAGGCCATGAACCACCTGGAGACGCCTCTCACTAGGCCATGAACCACCTTGAGACGCCCCTCACTAGGCCATGAACCACCTGGAGACGCCCCTCACTAGGCCATGAACCACCTGGAGACGCCCCTCACTAGGCCATGAACCACACACTAAGCACATCAGCCCTAACATCCTCCAAGAGGAAGATAGGGCTGGCAAAATAATAAACTTCTCACACAAACCCCGAACACACAACCAAGGAAGTTTACCACTTCATTATGACAGGACTCCTCAACACGTGATGGACCACCATTAATCAGCTGGACGAGTTCTACGACTGGTGCAGAGGGCACGTAAACTCGTAGTTACAAAAGTATACAAGAGCGTCAGGCCACGACGCATCATGGCCGTCATCACCTCTGGGGGTGGGGGGGGGTCAGACCCCCAGGTGGAAGCGGTCTAGGTATTGGAGGAACATATTCACAAGAGCAACAACTGTAGCCAAGGATAACACACAACATCCAGAACAATTGACAAAAAGCTTTAGGGCCAACAGAACTCCCAGTGACAAAAACTAACAAACAACGGAATGAGCTGTTAGTACCTAACAGCTCGCCCTGTTACCTAGCAGTAAATAGGTACCTGGGTGTTAGTCAGCTGTCACGGGCTGCTTCCTGGGGGTGGAGGCCTGGTCGAGGACCGGGCCGCGGGGACACTAAAGCCCCGAAATCATCTCAAGATAACCAAGATAACCTAGAGCCTCGGCTGACATCCTGGAAAACTCGTTAGACGGAACAAACCTGCTTATTTGTTGGGAGTTCTAAATGTTAACCTCAAACCCCATGGTCACGGGTAAACAATGAGAGAGGATCAAAAAGCCATTCACAGTATGATAAACATTAATATAACCCATCAGGATCCCGACTTGCATCAGACAAGGCCACAGTGGTAAACCAGACGTTATCTTGAGGTTATCTTGAGTCGATTTCGGGGCTTTTAATGTCCCCGCGGCCCGGTTCGCGACCAGGCCTCCACCCCCAGGAAGCAGCCCGTGACAGCTGACTAACACCCAGGTACCTATTTTACTGCTAGGTAACAGGGGCATAAGGTGAAAGAAACTCTGCCCATTGTTTCTCGCCGGCGCCCGGGATCGAACCAGGGACCACAGGATCACAAGTCCAGCGTACTGTCCGCTTGGCCGACCGGCTCCCTATAATATAAGACGTAATATGGGCAAACACCGATCTCTAAACACAAGCCTGCATGGAGGCCCAGTAAGCACGAGCTGCCTATAACACCATCAACAAACCCAATACAGTAAAGGGGCCTCGTAGCCTGGTGGATAGCGCGCAGGACTCGTAATTCTGTGGCGCGGGTTCGATTCCCGCACGAGGCAGAA
>NW_025557139.1:0-12500 GCF_020424385.1 Procambarus clarkii
AGAGAGAAATCCTATCTACGAATCGAACTCCATCCACAGTGGCAAGAGAGACGCGCTACAATCACCCATAGTAAACAAGATGAACGAGCAGACACAAGCCGTGCCGACACTATACCTTACAATTAACACACCGCTAACTACTACCCACCACCGACACCAACACTATCATTAGCTGTGAACACTGCCATTAAAATGGAAGACTGATGTCTTTATATACTTGCAATAACAAATGGATGCATGGAAATGGGTGAGGGGCCCCTTATCTGATCTCTCTTCTTTCTCTGCAAGATTAGTGGAAATAGACGTCTTGAAAGCACGCGAGGATGATTTTACACTACGAAGAGAATAGTGAAAGGCTCGCCTCCTAATTCACACTTCCCTTAGCTTTTTCCTATAAGCAGGAAGATGGAGTGAAATATTACTGTCACGTTGAATAAAACACAAAGGAACAATTTATTGCACTTGAAGAATGATAACTATTCAACAACTATCCATTTACTGTCCTCTATATCTATCGTTGTTACAGCCATATTACAGCCAAATTGCTTGTACGTTCTCTTGCGTCACTGACTGTCGAGCTCTGCCATACGAAAACACTCAGAAGAAAGCACGATAATCTACGTCAGATCACTACTTAAAAAAAAATATTTAAGAGAACTGAACGCTTCGGTTTCTTTGCTGAAAATGGTGTTTACTAAACCAGAAACATACACACCCAGGCAACCCATTTAACCGATTGAGGCCCATGTTCATTTATCCTATCTGGCATCAATGCTGGGGCTGCTGTGGATTACACTACAACATTGCCATTTTGGCGCTCTGATCAGTATCGTCAAGATTGCTCTGCGGTATATGGGTGAGATTACAGATTGGCCTAAGAGGAGGCTTTTCGGGTCATTGAAGTTATTTTATGATGTTAATTTCGAGAAAAATTTGCGTGAATGTGGCACTCACATTAGGGGAAGGAAGATGTGACTCTCACTAGGGGGGAATAAAGTGGCACTCACTTTAGGGGCATGAAGATGAGACTCACACTTACGTAAGTGGGGAAGTTACAAACTAATACTAGATGGCACTCACACTAGGGAAAGTAAGGTGGCACTGGCACTTAGTGGGCATTCACATGAGAGAGAGAGACATGGAGCTGAGAGAGAGGAGAGAGAGAAGAGAGAGAGGAGAGGAGAGAGAGAGAGAGAGAGAGAGAGAGAGAGAGAGAGAGAGAGAGAGAGAGCGAGAGAGAGAGAGAGAGAGAGAGAGAGAGAGAGAGAGAGAGAGAGAGAGAGAGAGAGAGAGAGAGAGAGAGAGAGAGAGAGAGAGAGAGAGAGAGAGAGAGAGAGAGAGAGAGAGAGAGAGAGAGAGAGAGAGAGAAACAAGTCAGAACAGCGACAGAAAAGCAAGATGATTTACGACACACAAACTAGTCAATACTAAACTCCGTGGAGTTTCCGCCACACGACTGACTAACACGCCAAACATACACTCAGTTTTTTTTCTTCGTTTACATATATGACTTGCAGTCACGCCAGCATTAATTCCTGCAGACTTTTACAATAACAGCTCGCAAGCACGCTCAAACTTTGGCTCTTCTGACCTCTATGTGCTCGGCCAATTTACAAATATTAATTCCTGAAAAACGAACATTTACAGAACCCCAGGAAACAAACATTTAAATGGGGTTTAACGAACGTAAGTTTGCTTTACATGGACATCATCATGCGATATGAAATAGTTGACCACATAAATCAAATGCACTCGAGCCTAGGGTTGAAGGGGTTCATAAAAGATTGATTGATTGATGATTATTAAGTCACCCAAGAGGTGGCATGGGTATAAGTGGTCCGTAAGTGATGGAGCTAATAAGGACACTACTATGCTTTTTTAGTGTGGTGGTACAGCGGTACAGCAGTCAACTTTGTAGTGTGGTGGTACAGCGGTACAGCACTCAGCTTTGTAGTGTGGTGGTACAGCGGTACAGCACTCAGCTTTGTAGTATTGTGGTACAGCGGTACAGCACTCAGCTTTTTAGTGTGGTGGTACAGCGGTACAGCACTCAGCTTTTTAGTGTGGTGGTACAGCGGTACAGCACTCAGCTTTTTAGTGTGGTGGTACAGCGGTACAGCACTCAGCTTTTTAGTGTGGTGGTACAGTGGTACAGCACTCAGCTTTGTAGTGTTGCGGTACAATGGTACAACACTCAGCTTTGTTGTGTTGCGGTACAATGGTACAGCACTCAGCTTTGTAGTGTTGCGGTACAATGGTACAACACTCAGCTTTGTAGTGTTGCGGTACAGCGGTACAGCACTCAGCTTTGTTGTGTGGTGGTACAGCGGTACAGCACTCAGCTTTGTTGTGTGGTGGTACAGCGGTACAGCACTCAGCTTTTTAGTGTGGTGGTACAGCGGTACAGCACTCAGCTTTGTAGTTTTGCGGTACAATGGTACAACACTCAGCTTTGTTGTGTTGCGGTACAATGGTACAGCACTCAGCTTTGTTGTGTGGTGGTACAGCGGTACAGCACTCAGCTTTGTTGTGTGGTGGTACAGCGGTACAGCACTCAGCTTTGTTGTGTGGTGGTACAGCGGTACAGCACTCAGCTTTGTAGTGTTGCGGTACAATGGTACAACACTCAGCTTTGTTGTGTGGTGGTACAGCGGTACAGCACTCAGCTTTGTTGTGTGGTGGTACAGCGGTACAGCACTCAGCTTTGTTGTGTGGTGGTACAGCGGTACAGCACTCAGCTTTGTTGTGTGGTGGTACAGCGGTACAGCACTCAGCTTTGTTGTGTGGTGGTACAGCGGTACAGCACTCAGCTTTGTTGTGTGGTGGTACAGCGGTACAGCACTCAGCTTTGTAGTGTTGCGGTACAATGGTACAACACTCAGCTTTGTTGTGTGGTGGTACAGCGGTACAACACTCAGCTTTGTAGTGTTGCGGTACAATGGTACAACACTCAGCTTTGTAGTGTTGCGGTACAATGGTACAACACTCAGCTTTGTAGTGTTGCGGTACAATGGTACAACACTCAGCTTTGTAGTGTTGCGGTACAATGGTACAACACTCAGCTTTGTAGTGTTGCGGTACAATGGTACAACACTCAGCTTTGTAGTGTTGCGGTACAATGGTACAACACTCAGCTTTGTGGTGTTGCGGTACAATGGTACAACACTCAGCTTTGTAGTGTTGTGGTACAGCGGTACAACACTCAGCTTTGTGGTGTGGTGGTACAGCGGTACAGCACTCAGCTTTTTAGTGTGGTGGTACAGCGGTACAGCACTAAGCTTTGTAGTGTTGCGGTACAATGGTACAACACTCAGCTTTGTAGTGTTGTGGTACAGCGGTACAGCACTCAGCTTTGTAGTGTTGTGGTACAATGGTACAACACTCAGTTTTACCTCAGGTGCGAGCAGGTTCAAGCCCTAACATTGACATTTGAACTTTCCAAGTATTTAAATTACAGACTGTGTACTATTCAGCTTTATCATTTGATACATACACACAGTACCTGGGATTCAATTGACTGTTGTGAGATGCATAATGTGAAATGTCAGTTGATGGTTCTAGAGGAATTTTGGTAAGCTTAACCGGCTTAGTGTCCACGAAATCACATCATTGGTAATCTTAACACTGCAGTTTCTTTTTAACTTCTTGCAGGCGACGAGTCACAATAACGTGGCTAAAATAAGTTGACCAGACGACACACTAGAAGGTGAAGGGACGACGACGTTTCGGTCCGTCATGGGCCATTCTCAAGTTGAATGAAGAGAATGGTTCAGGACGGACCGAAACGTCGTCGTCCCTTCACCTTCTAGTGTGTGGTCTGGTAAATTTTTAGCTTCTTACTTAAGACAAGCTTTATCGTCCTCCAGTTGAGTCCTTAAATGTATTATGGTACATTACCGTACAAATGTATTATAGTTCGTAAGTTCTTTTACGAACTTACAAGCTTTTAAGCTTGTTATTGTACTCCAGATGATCTTAAATGCGTCTTTCAGTAATTTAGAGGAGGGTTCATGTGTCTCATCGTCCACAGAGGATTTTACAGACGTCTTGTCCGACAGTTGAGCACTCATGCGTTTTAGTCTTCAAATAAACTCTTAGATGTTCATTCTCCGAATGAACTCTCCAACGCCTTCGTGTTCTAACGTCTGAACGCACCATCTGTCCTTGATTTGACAGCCATCATTCTCGCGTCCAACAGAATTCGGACGCGAATTCTCCCTCTTCTTTCTCCTTCTTCTCACTTCCCTCCTCCGCCAGTACCCCCCTAGTACAAAGAACAGCACCTGGGGCCAGATTCACGAAGAATTTACGCAAGCACTTAAGAACCTGTACATCTTTTCCCAATCTTTGGCGGTCTTGTTTACAATTATTAAACAGTTAATGAGATCCGAAGCACCAGGAGGCAGTTTATAACAATAACAACAGAGGTTTGGGAAGTTTTCATGCTTGTAAATTGTATAATAAATGTAACCCAAGCCATCAAAGATTGAAGAAAGATGTACACGTTCGTAAGTACTTGCGTAACTGCTTCGTGAATCTGGCTCCTGGGCTCCAGGCCAGAGTGTGCGTGTGTACAGACGCCTGCTTCACTCTCTAGGGTTTGCATCTCACGAACAGTTTCGTGTTGAGGCAACAGAGTCACTCGAATCTTCTGCTATCTCTTAATTGCGCTCCCTACCCAGATCTATGTTTTTCTTGCTAAGCTAGACGTGTGACGGGAGTTAGACGGAAATGTGGGTGTGAGACAGGAATATGGGTGCGAGTGGGTGACAGAAAGCCAAGTAAGTGACAGATGCCCGAGAGAGTGACAGATGCCTGAGGGAGTGACAGATGCCTGAGTGAGTGACAGATGCCCGAGTGAGTGACAGATGCCTGAGTGAGTGATAGATGCCCGAGAGAGTGACAGATGCCTGAGTGAGTGACAGATGCCCGAGTGAGTGACAGATGCCTGAGTGAGTGACAGATGCCCGAGTGAGTGACAGATGCCCGAGTGAGTGACAGATGCCCGAGAGAGTGACAGGTGCCCGAGTGAGTGACAGATGCCCGAGAGAGTGACAGATGCCCGAGAGAGTGACAGATGCCCGAGGGAGTGACAGATACCCGAGTGAGTGACAGATGCCCGAGTGAGTGACAGCTGCCCGAGTGAGTGACAGATGCCCGAGTGAGTGACAGATTCCCGTGTGAGTGAGAGAAGCCAGAGTGTGTGACAGAAACCCAAATGAGTGACAGAGTGCAGCGAACGATTGGTCAATGAAATCTTAGAGCTTGTTTAACGAATACATTTAACAAATTCTCTCGAATGAATTTAGAAGAAACTTTCCTTTTTTTGTGCATCAAGAGAACTTTTCTTCAGCGTCTTATATCCAATAAGTCTTTTCATACGTTAGAACCCTTTTTTAATTAGCTCATCATTCTCGTTTAAATGAAAATTTTCACTCCGTCTAAAGAATTCTTTCTTCTCGTTTAATGAGCTGTTCCTTCGCGTCCAGCGAATAAGTTATACTTAGTCTGCGAATCTTTTTCTTCGTCTTGCGAGCTCATTCACCACGAGAAGAACAATACCTCCAGGCGTTTATCGACCGCTCCTTATAACAGCCTGGTTGAGGTGTGAGGCTAGTATAGTGTAACAGGTCTCAGAGTTTCCATAACAGTCCACGTACGACTAGACTCGGTAGTTAAGACCCCCCCACATAACCCAACCATCCAGCCAAGACCCCATAACTCTACCCTCAAACGCAGCACCCTCCAACACAGTCATATACCTGGTTGATACATGGTTGATGGGGTTCTGGGAGTTCTTCTACTCCCCAAGCCCGGCCCGAGGCCAGGCTTGACTTGTGAGAGTTTAGTCCACCAGGCTGTTGCTTGGAGCGGTCCGCAGGCCCACATACCCACATATGACACAGCTCTGAAAACCCAACCCACCAGCCTGATCCTATGACTCAAACCATATGTACAGCATTGATACCTCCACCGAAAAGCCCAGCAGCCATCAACCTAGCTGTCCCTAGCTTACAAAATAATCCAAGCCACCATGACCTAGCCATCAATCTCAGTTTCTTAGCTCATCCCAACCCCTGATAATTCAACCCACTATTACACAAACCCACCAGGTCTCCTAACTCACTCCCTAACTCACCCACCCCTAGTCTTCCCTTCGCCTCAGCTAATTCACTCTGCCACAACACCTAGCTGCCACTGGGAGGGTAATTAACCCATTTTCTCCCTAATTTATTGCGCGGTTCAATACGGGGTCTCCTTAATTACCTGTTAATTAATTAATAAAACGTGTTTTGAGAAAATGCCTCATCAGGACATGGGTTTCGTCAGGCAAATTAGCGTGAAATATGTTCGTCAATATTTTTTTCATAGCGGCATTTCCTCAGGCCAAAAATAATGGGAAGGAAATATAAATTCTATATTTCTTTTTTTGGAGGAAAATATCCTTTCACAAATTTTTAGGTGAATATCAAGGCTTTTCTTTCAACGAAATAAATATGTAATTCGGAAATTAGGGCCTTATTATTTTCTTTTATTTTTTCTCTACGTTATCTTACTGTTTTTGTTTATAAATTAAATCTGAAAAAGGAGAAAAGTTGAATTAGTTTATATTAAGTTATTAAAATTAGTTACGTTATAAAAAATAGAACTAAGAACTATGTTATAAAAATTACAGAACTATGTTATGTTATAAAAGCTAGGAACTAAGAGTTAAGGAACGGGAAAATAAAATATATATGATGTGTATATCATATATATATACATATAAAATATGTATATATATATATATATATATATATATATATATATATATATATATATATATATATATGTATATATATATATGTTCGTGGATATATATATATACACATGTGTTCGGATGTATATCATCCGAACACATGTGTACTTAACCTTAACTGATGGTGTTAGCAACCACACAGTCAGCCCGACTGGTATACCCGACTAATAACCTAAAAGGCCAGTTAGCCAGCCAGCCAGAGAGTTAGTCCCCCAGCTAACAAGCCAACTAGCTTGTCTGCAAGCTAACTAACCAGCCAACCAGTCAGTTTCTCGACCACACAACCTGCCACACCTCCGGCTAACCATCCAGTGAGTCACTCTCCTGTTTAAAGACTCGGCCTAATGCCAAGACATGCATACAGTTTACTAGAAAACCATCTGGCCACTCAACTAACAAAGCAGTTTGCTAGGCAGTCAGCCGTTTTCTCAGCCTCACAGTTACCCTGTTAGCCATTCAGTCAATCATGCATTTAAACAGCACCACACAAAACTAGCTACACATTTCCAGTTATCAGCCAGTGAGCCAGCCAGCCAGCCAGTAAGCCAGTGGGTCAGCCAGCCATCCAGTAAGCCAGCCAACCAGCCAGCCAGCTAGCTAGCCAGCCAGCTAGAGAACTAACTAGCTAGCTAGCTTGCCGACTAAATATCTAGAAAGTCACCTCAAGAACAGACCATTTAGAAAACCAGACCACCACCCAGCCACATATAAAGCCAGCCAACCATCCATTTAGACCCCCAAGCCTCCACCCAGCCACATATAAAGCCAGTCAACTACCCATTTAAACCCCCAAGCCTCCAAAGCCTTCTTTCATAACAAGCCAGTCATATTATAGAGAGTACCTTACGAAACAAAACGAGGCTGAAAACAAAAATGAATTCTAAAGAGTGAGAGAGTGAGTGCACCTGGCCTCATTGTCTTGATGGGTAAGCGGCGGCTGGGATGAATGAGAGTGAGTATGAGAGACCACTTTGTCTTAATGCTTTCTCCTGTGAGAAACAAGAATATTGTGTGCGTTCCTTCTAAGGTGAAGGAACAGCCGCTGGAAAAAGAAAATCCCAAGATCATTTGAATAATAAAATATTGTTAATACTATTTTAATTACAAATGTAAAGCGATTGAGGGCAAGAGCTGTCTATCAAATGTACTCGAACTTCAGCGACTAAAAAAATCTTCCATATAAATAGGAAATTAGCACAAAATAGTATTTAAAGAAGGAAATAATCACCGCATAGCTACAGATAATTGTACAAAAAAGGGCGTTTGTAGAATGCAAACTTCAAAATTAACTCTAACTAGTGATGTTTAAGAATTTCGTAATAATAATAATAAAAATAATAATATTAATAATAATAATAATAATAATAATAATAATAATAATAATAATAATAATAATAATAATAATAATAAAGCGACTCTACCATCTGAAAAAAGTCTGCAATCTGTAAAATGTAATCATTTTATTTGTTACAATATTTGCATTATATCTATGTGACTATTAATTATGTAGAACATTAATAATGTAATACAAAAAATATTACAGCCGAATAACACAAAACTTATCATATATATATATATATATATATTGTGCATCAGATAACCTTTTGATAAGGACAGTGACCTTTTATGCACTATCATATTTAGTGTTAAATATTTGAATTATCAGGATCTAGTATTTTAGAGTAATATCATATGAATATTAAAAAAATATACGAATTCCTTTCGTATTTTGTTGTGAAAATGTGGTAGTAGGTACCACAGTTTATGAAACAGGATATAGATACCACAGTTTATGAAACAGGATATAGATACCACAGTTTATGAAACAGGATATAGATACCACAGTTTATGAAACAGGATATAGCTCCCGCAGTTTATGAAGCTGGATATAGCTACCACAGTTTATGAAGAAGGATATAGCTACCTCAGTTTATGAAGCAGGATATAGCTACCTTAGTTTATGAAGCTGGATATAGCTACCACAGTTTATGAAGAAGGATATAGCTACCTCAGTTTATGAAGCAGGATATAGCTACCTCAGTTTATGAAGCTGGATATAGCTACCACAGTTTATGAAACAGGATATAGGTACCACAGTTTATGAAACAGGATATAGCTCCCACAGTTTATGAAGCAGGATATAGATACCACAGTTTATGAAGCAGGATATAGATACCACAGTTTATGAAGCAGGATATAGCTACCACAGTTTATGAAGCAGGATATAGCTATAACAGTTTATGAAGCAGGATATAGCTACCACAGTTTATGAAGCAAGATGAAGATTTTCAGGTGGTTTTGTGTTGGGCTTGAAGCCTATTATCCTCTAGAGAGTTATTAAGGTCACCACAATAGCTTATTGACTATCCAGGAAGAATATTTTACTTAAAATCTGGACAAAATTCACGGTTAAAGTCACCGAGAAGGAGGAGAATCACCCCTCGATAAAGATTTCCCAAAGTTATGTAGAGTTTGTGCAAATATATATTGACTATACACGTATAATTAATGCCAAAATAATAACGAACATAAAGTGATAATTAAAAGGCCTACAGGTTTTTATTTTATTATATTAAAAAATTAAAGTATTGGTATTGCGTTAGGGAATGATTTTGCAGAAAATTAAATAATTTGATTATATATGTTCACTCAAAGAAAAATGTACTCTTGAAAAAATACACGCCAGAAAAATGTACTCATGAAATATGTATACTCACGAAAAATGTACTCGTGAAAAATGTATACTCAATAAAAATGTACATTACTGAAACTCAGCTCAAGTAGAGGAAAATTTTAATTGAAGGAGAAATTGCACATACGGTTCTAACTGTTATTTAAAAAAAATATATTTTTAATTTAAGTTAGCACCGAGTTTCCTATTTGTTTACTAAGTGTCAGGAGGTTTACTTTAAAACTAACTAAGAGTGGTAAGGTTTACTCCAATATCTACCAGGCGTCAAGAGGTTACTCCAATATCTACCAGGCATCAAGAGGTTAACTCCAACATTTACCAGGTATCAGGAGGTTAACGCCAACATTTACCAGCGTCAAAAGGCTACTCCAATATCTACCAGGCATCAAGAGGTTACTTCAACATTAACCAAGAGGCGGAAATTCCATCAAACATTTAATATGCGTCGGAAACTTTATTATTTGAAGGAAAACGATGCAAATCTTCACACGGAGAGAAAATTGAAAAGTTGAACCCTTAATATATATTAAGAGGAAAGTGCGAAGGTCGAAGATGTAGAGTCTTAAGATTTGCTCAGTGAAATATTTTTTCGGAGCGGCCAATTTTTTGTAATACGACAATTTTTTTTCCAAGAGACTCTTATTGAAGACCAAAATATATTTCATGGACTAAAGGCAAAAATATCTTAAATCATTATAGGAAATTTTTTTCATTCTTAACAAATGCTGATCATTGCCACTTACATTAAATTGTTGGAAATCAAATTCATCAAAGTATATATATTTTGTAATCATATTTTCCATGTTCGTGGTGATCTCTTTTCAGTATGTGTCAACAGTTTGAGCTCCGGACTGTGATGCCGACGAGCGCTCATTAGCCAAATTAACGGCGGCCAATGGGAACATACATTAAAGCTTAATGAATTTCGTAATTTGCATACATAACACAAGCATCACGCGCATGCGTGAGCTTGGTTATTCGTATCAACCGACGTGTGAAGTACGAACAGATCTATACGAGGTACGAATACGCACGAATACGAACATATCGCCCTGTCTGTCTCTGTCTATGTCTGTCTGCCTCTGTCTCTGCTTGAATGTCTGTCTGCCTCTGTCTCTGCTTGAATGTCTGTCTGCCTCTGTCTCTGTGGATCTCTGAACGTAAACACAGTTGATCCGAAAGGCGTGAGAGAGGCTCCAACACCCACAGTTCGCTAGAGCTGGAATCCCTGGTTAATGACTGGCGTATCTCACCCATAATGATCGCAAATGTTAGGTCAGTATCGTCCTGATCACCCCCATTGACCTCACTTGCTGTTCTTTCGCGCCAAAATTGACCCTTGGAAATTTTCTTTTTCGTGTTATCTGTGACTATAGGAGTTCTCTCATTGGTTTATAGTTAGATAATATATTTTTATATTTTGTCTTCTTCCGTTATGTTTATTTTCTCTCATTTAATTATTTTTATCAGTTACGTGTTTTGCGTTTTTGTTTATCTGATTTTAATTTTCACTTTTTTGTAGTTTTAATGTAGGCTTCTGCAAATCCCATTGCCACTTTTTTTTTAAGAGAATGTAATGATTTTAATTTCCTTGAAGTAAAATTTTCTAATCTACATTTTACTGCTCATCTTTCTTTTATATTTTTAGAGACTTTCCCAGTTTTCCTTTTCCAAAATAGATTTTTATCATTCTTCCCAGATCGAGGGGGAGAGAAATTCTTTCTGTCTTTCAGCCTCTCTCTCTCTCCCTCTCTCTCCTTCCCGCACAGATATGATCTCATTTTTCTCGGTCAATTCAATTTAAAGAAAAATACCTCATAAGTTTTCCCTGAACTTTGCAGCTGTCATTTCCTTCATCTGTATAAAATAAAGTTTCCCCAATAACCTCTGCATATTACGCTTCTACACGTCCAAGTGTAATTTCCTCTTCTGACCCTTCTTACTTGTAACTATTTCTTGGCGCTATCTCATTTTGCCCCTTTTCCCGCTTATCGAAGTTGAAGTTGAAATCTTAACTGAGGTGATTAATCTGCTGGAAGTGGTGGTTCCTTCCGAACAATGACTCGCTCTAATGGTACATTAGTTACTCCTCCACAATAATAAGGTTGGCAACCGGAGCTAACTACCTGACACTTGCTCATTCCCAACCCCTTGGTCAGGTTCTTGGTCCTGGTTAGTTAATAGATAATATAACTTGAACATTTCAATAAATTTAACATCTACAATATAAGGTTAAATGATATGTTAATAATATTAATAATAATAATTTAACAGTCTCCGTGGTGTAGTGGTAAGACACTCGCCTGGCGTTCGGCGAGCGCTATGTCATGGGTTCGTATCCTGGCCGGGGATGATTTACTGGGCGCAATTCCTTAACTGTAGCCTCTGTTTAACGCAACAGTAAAATGTGTACTTGGATGAAAAAACGATTCTTCGCGGCAGGGGATCGTATTCCAGGGACCATAGGATTAAGGACTTGCCCGAAACGCTACGCGTACTAGTGGCTGTACAAGAATGTAACAACTCTTGTATATATATATATATATATATATATATATATATATATATATATATATATATAAATATTGGAAAAACAGTGACGCTGATGATGATGATAATAAGAGTGTTTGAAAACTCTTGCATATTGTGCCAATAAGCTCACAGTTGTATGTAAACAAGACAAGTTTCGCCCGGGATAATCCTTGTAACCTACACTTTTGAAATAAAATTTGTTGACCAATTTAATTACGATGAGTAAATGTAATCTAGATTAATGCCTGTGAACTATTATAGACGAGTTGAATAAGAGTTTGTGTAGACAATTTTATTAATTTTAAGCAACACTGGAACAGTTTAGAAACTGTAAGGTAGTGCAGATTACTTTGATAAATACAATCTTGTATAGCCAGGTTTGATAACTATCATTGAGTGTAGACTAGATTAGTAACTGATGTTATAGAATAGATAGATAAGTAAATAATATTGTAGACTGGTCTAAAATCTATGACA
>NW_025557140.1:0-31103 GCF_020424385.1 Procambarus clarkii
TTGGTCACATTTGTCCCAAACCCCCCTGCAGTTTTCAAAATATCCCAAACATCCCAATTTCGAGGCCTGAGCCATATTTTGGAGCCAAATTCTGGCTCTCTGCACGTATTCGCAGTTTGAAATTACGAATTTTTATACCCAACATATGCCAAGTACTGAAAGCGGCGTTTGGTCACATTTGCACAAACTCCCCTGCAGTTTTCAAAATATCCCAAATATCCCCATTTCGAGGCCTGAGCCATATTTTGGAGCCAAATTCTGGCTCTCTGCACGTATTCGTTGTTTGAAATTACGAATTTATATACCCAACATATGCCAAGTACTGAAAGCGGCGTTTAGTCACATTTGTCCCAAACCTCCCTGCAGTTTTCAAAATATCCCAAACATCCCAATTTCGAGGCCTGAGCCATATTTTGGAGCCAAATTCTGGCTCTCTGCACGTATTCGAAGTTTGAAATTACTACTTTTTATACCCAACATATGCCAAGTCCTGAAAGCGGCAGTGAGTCACATTTCGCACAAACTCCCCTGCAGTTTTCGAAATATCCCAAATATCCCAATTTCGAGGCCTGAGCCATATTTTGGAGCCAAATTCTGGCTCTCTGCACGTATTCGCAGTTTGAAATTACGAATTTTTATACCCAACATATGCCAAGTACTGAAAGCGGCGTTTCGTCACATTTGTCCCAAACCTCCCTGCAGTTTTCAAAATATCCCAAACATCCCAATTTCGAGGCATGAGCCATATTTTGGAGCCAAATTCTGGCTCTCTGCACGTATTCGCAGTTTGAAATTACGACATTTTATACCCAACATATGCCAAGTCTGAAAGCGGCAGTGAGTCACATTTCGCACAAACTCCCCTGCAGTTTTCGAAATAACCCAAATATCCCAATTTCGAGGCCTGAGCCATATTTTGGAGCCAAATTCTGGCTCTCTGCACGTATTCGAAGTTTGACATTATGACTTTTTATACCCAACAGATGCCAAGTACTGAAAGTGGTGATTGGTCAAATTTGTCCCAAACCTCGCCCCAGTTTTCAAAATATCCCAAACATCCCAATTTCGAGGCCTGAGCCATATTTTGGAGCCAAATTCTGGCTCTCTGCACGTATTCGCAGTTTGAAATTACGAATTTTTATACCCAACATATGCCAAGTACTGAAAGCGGCAGTGAGTCACATTTGCACAAACTCCCCTGCAGTTTTCAAAATATCCCAAATATCCCAATTTCGAGGCCTGAGCCATATTTTGGAGCCAAATTCTGGCTCTCTGCACGTATTCGCAGTTTGAAATTACGACTTTTTTTTACCCAAAATATGCCAAGTACTGAAAGCGGCGTTTGGTCACATTTGTCCCAAACCTCCCTGCAGTTTTCAAAATATCCCAAACATCCCAATTTCGAGGCCTGAGCCATATTTTGGAGCCAAATTCTGGCTCTCTGCACGTATTCGCAGTTTGAAATTACGAATTTTTATACCCAACATATGCCAAGTCCTGAAAGCGGCAGTGAGTCACATTTCGCACAAACTCCCCTGCAGTTTTCGAAATATCCCAAACATCCCAATTTCGAGGCCTGAGCCATATTTTGGAGCCAAATTCTGGCTCTCTGCACGTATTCGCAGTTTGAAATTACGAATTTTTTATACCCAACATATGCCAAGTACTGAAAGCGGCGTTTGGTCACATTTGTCCCAAACCTCCCTGCAGTTTTCAAAATATCCCAATTTCGAGGCCTGAGCCATATTTTGGAGCCAAATTCTGGCTCTCTGCACGTATTCGCAGTTTGAAATTACGATTTTTATACCCAACATATGCCAAGTACTGAAAGCGGCAGTGAGTCACATTTTGCACAAACTCCCCTGCAGTTTTCAAAATATCCCAAACATCCCAATTTCGAGGCCTGAGCCATATTTTGGAGCCAAATTCTGGCTCTCTGCACGTATTCGCAGTTTGAAATTACGACTTTTTATACCCAACATATGCCAAGTACTGAAAGTGGCGTTTGGTCACATTTGTCCCAAACCTCCCTGCAGTTTTCAAAATATCCCAAACATCCCAATTTCGAGGCCTGAGCCATATTTTGGAGCCAAATTCTGGCTCTCTGCACGTATTCGCAGTTTGAAATTACGACATTTTATACCCAACATATGCCAAGTACTGAAAGCGGCAGTGAGTCACATTTCGCACAAACTCCCCTGCAGTTTTCGAAATATCCCAAATATCCCAATTTCGAGGCCTGAGCCATATTTTGGAGCCAAATTCTGGCTCTCTGCACGTATTCGCAGTTTGAAATTACGACTTTTTATACCCAACATATGCCAAGTACTGAAAGTGGCGTTTGGTCACATTTGTCACAAACCTCCCTGCAGTTTTCAAAATATCCCAAACATCCCAATTTCGAGGCCTGAGCCATATTTTGGAGCCAAATTCTGGCTCTCTGCACGTATTCGCAGTTTGAAATTACGATTTTTTATACCCAACATATGCCAAGTACTGAAAGCGGCGATTGGTCACATTTGTCCCAAACCTCCCTGCAGTTTTCAAAATATCCCAAACATCCCAATATCGAGGCCTGAGCCATATTTTGGAGCCAAATCCTGGCTCTCTGCACGTATTCGCAGTTTGAAATTACGACTTTTTATACCCAACATATGCCAAGTACTGAAAGCGGCGTGTTGGTCACATTTGTCCCAAACCCCCCTGCAGTTTTCAAAATATCCCAAACATCCCAATTTCGAGGCCTGAGCCATATTTTGGAGCCAAATTCTGGCTCTCTGCACGTATTCGCAGTTTGAAATTACGACTTTTTATACCCAACATATGCCAAGTACTGAAAGCGGCAGTGAGTCACATTTCGCACAAACTCCATTGCAGTTTTCGAAATATCCCAAATATCTCAATTTCGAGGCCTTACCCATATTTTGGAGCCAAATTCTGGCTCTCTGCACGTATTCGCAGTTTGAAATTACGACATTTTATACCCAACATATGCCAAGTACTGAAAGCGGCGTTTGGTCACATTTGTCCCAAACCTCCCTGCAGTTTTCAAAATATCCCAAACATCCCAATTTCGAGGCCTGAGCCATATTTTGGAGCCAAATTCTGGCTCTCTGCACGTATTCGCAGTTTGAAATTACGAATTTTTATACCCAACATATGCCAAGTCCTGAAAGCGGCAGTGAGTCACATTTCGCACAAACTCCCCTGCAGTTTTCGAAATATCCCAAATATCCCAATTTCGAGGCCTGAGCCATATTTTGGAGCCAAATTCTGGCTCTCTGCACGTATTCGCAATTTGAAATTACGACTTTTTTTACCCAACATATGCCAAGTACTGAAAGTGGCGTTTGGTCACATTTGTCCCACACCTCCCTGCAGTTTTCAAAATATCCCAAACATCCCAATTTCGAGGCATGAGCCATATTTTGGAGCCAAATTCTGGCTCTCTGCACGTATTCGCAGTTTGAAATTACGAATTTATATACCCAACATATGCCAAGTCCTGAAAGCGGCAGTGAGTCACATTTCGCACAAACTCCCTGCAGTTTTCGAAATATCCCAATTTCGAGGCCTGAGCAATATTTTGGAGCCAAATTCTGGCTCTCTGCACGTATTCGCAGTTTGAAATTACGACTTTTTTATACCCAACATATGCCAAGTACTGAAAGCGGCGTTTGGTCACATTTGTCCCAAACCTCCCTGCAGTTTTCAAAATATCCCAAACATCCCAATTTCGAGGCCTGAGCCATATTTTGGAGCCAAATTCTGGCTCTCTGCACGTATTCGCAGTTTGATATTACGATTTTTATACCCAACATATGCCAAGTACTGAAAGCGGCAGTGAGTCAAATTTGCCCAAACCCCCTGCAGTTTTCAAAATATCCCAAACATCCCAATTTCGAGGCATGAGCCATATTTTGGAGCCAAATTCTGGCTCTCTGCACGTATTCGCAGTTTGAAATTACGACTTTTTATACCCAACATATGCCAAGTTCTGAATGCGGCGTTTGGTCACATTTGTCCCAAACCCCCCTGCAGTTTTCAAAATATCCCAAACATCCCAATTTCGAGGCCTGAGCCATATTTTGGAGCCAAATTCTGGCTCTATGCACGTATTCGCAGTTTGAAATTACTACATTTTATACCCAACATATGCCAAGTCCTGAAAGCGGCAGTGAGTCACATTTTGCACAAACTCCCCTACAGTTTTCGAAATATCCCAAATATCCCAATTTCGAGGCCTGAGCCATATTTTGGAGCCAAATTCTGGCTCTCTGCACGTATTCGCAGTATGAAATTACGAATTTTTTATACCCAACATATGCCAAGTACTGAATGCGGCGTTTGGTTACATTTGTCCCAAACCTCCCTGCAATTTTCAAAATATCCCAAACATCAGAATATCGAGGCCTGAGCCATATTTTATAGCCAAATTCAGGCTCTCTGCACGTTTTCGCTGTTTGAAATTACGACTTTTTTATACCCAACATATGCAAAGTACTGAAAGCGGCGTGTGGTCACATTTGTCCCAAACCCCCCCTGCAGTTTTCAAAATATCCCAAACATCCCAATTTCGAGGCCTTAGCCATATTTTGGAGACAAATTCTGGCTCTATGCACGTATTCGCAGTTTGAAATTACAAAATTTTATACCCAACATATGCCAAGTCCTGAAAGCGGCAGTGAGTCACATTTCGCACAAACTCCCCTGCAGTTTTCGAAATATCCCAAATATCCTCATTTTGAGGCCTGAGCCATATTTTGGAGCCAAATTCTGGCTCTCTGCACGTATTCGCAGTTTGAAAATACGACTTTTTTATACCCAACATATGCTAAGTACTGAACGCGGCGTTTGGTCACATTTGTTCAAAACCCCCCTGCAGTTTTCAAAATATCCCAAACATCCCACTTTCGAGGCCTGAGCCAAATTCAAGCTCTCTGCACGTATTCGCAGTTTGAAATTACGACTTTTTATACCCAACATATGCCAAGTTCTGAATGCGGCGTTTGGTCATATTTGTCCCAAACCCCCCTGCAGTTTTCAAAATATCCCAAACATCCCAATTTCGAGGACTGAGCAATATTTTGGAGCCAAATTCTGGCTCTATGCACGTATTCGCAGTTTGAAATTACTACATTTTATACCCAACATATGCCAAGTCCTGAAAGCGGCAGTGAGTCACATTTTGCACAAACTCCCCTGCAGTTTTCGAAGTATCCCAAATATCCCAATTTCGAGGCCTGAGCCATATTTTGGAGCCAAATAAATTCTGGCTCTCTGCACGTATTCGCAGTATGAAATTACGAATTTTTTATACCCAACATATGCCAAGTACTGAAAGCGGCGTTTGGTTACATTTGTCCCAAACCTCCCTGCAGTTTTCAAAATATCCCAAACATCCTAATTTCGAGGCCAGAGCCATATTTTGGAGCCAAATTCTGGCTCTATGCACGTATTCGCGGTATGAAATTACAACATTTTATACTCAACATATGCCAAGTCCAGAAAGCCGCAGTGAGTCACATTTCGCACAAACTCCCCTGCAGTTTTCGAAATATCCCAAATATCCCAATTTTGAGGCCTGAGCCATATTTTGGAGCCAAATTCTGGCTCTCTTCACGTATTCGAAGATTGAAATTACGACTTTTTATACCCAACATAAGCCAAGGACTGAAAGTGGCGTTTGGTCACATTTGTCCCAAACCTCCCTGCAGTTTTCAAAATATCCCAAACATCCCAATTTCGAGGCATGAGCCATATTTTGGACCCAAATTCTAGCTCTCTGCACGTATTCGGTTTTGGAAATTACGACATTTTATACCCAACATATGCCAAGTCTTGAAAGCGGCAGTGAGTCACATTTCGCACAAACTCCCCTGGAGTTTTCGAAATATCCCAAATATCAAAATTTCGAGATCTGAGCCATATTTTGGAGCCAAATTCTGGCTCTCTGCACGTATTCGAAGTTTGAAATTACGACTTTTTATACCCAACATATGCCAAGTACTGAGAGTTGCGTTTGGTCACATTTGTCCCACACCTCCCTGCAGTTTTCAAAATATCCCAAACATCCCAATTTCGAGGCATGAGCCATATTTTGGAGCCAAATTCTGGCTCTCTGCACGTATTCGCAGTTTGAAATTACGAATTTATATACCCAACATATGCCAAGTCCTGAAAGCGGTAGTGAGTCACATTTCGCACAATCTCCCCTGCAGTTTTCGTAATATCCCAAATATCCCAATTTTGAGGCCTGAGCCATATTTTGGGGCCAAATTCTGGCTCTCTGCACGTATTCGCAATTTGAAATTACGACTTTTTTTACCCAACATATCCAAGTACTGAAAGTGGCATTTGGTCACATTTGTCCCACACCTCCCTGCAGTTTTCAAAACATCCCAAACATCCCAATTTCGAGGCATGTGCCATATTTTGGAGCCAAATTCTGGCTCTCTGCACGTATTCGCAGTTTGAAATTACGAATTTATATACCCAACATATGTAAAGTCCTGAAAGCGGCAGTGAGTCACTTTTCGCACAAACTCCCCTGCAGTTTTCGAAATATCCCAAATATCCCAATTTCAAGGCCTGAGCCATATTTTGGAGCCAAATTCTAGCTCTCTGCACGTATTCGCAGTATGAAATTACGAATTTTTTATACCCAACAGATGCCAAGTACTTAAAGCTGCGTTTGGTTACATTTGTCCCAAACCTCCCTGCAGTTTTCAAAATATCCCAAACATCCCAATTTCGAGGCCTGAGCCATATTTTGGAGCCAAATTCAGGCTCTCTGCACGTATTCGCAGTTTGATATTACGATTTTTATAACCAACATATGCCAAGTACTGAAAGCGGCAGTGAGTCACATTTTGCACAAACTCCCCTGCAGTTTTCAAAATATCCCAAACATCCCAATTTCGAGGCGTGAGCCATATTTTGGAGCCAAACTCTGGCTCTCTGCACGTATTCGAAGTTTGAAATTACGACTTTTTATACCCAACATATGCCAAGTACTGAAAGTGGCGTTTGGTCACATTTGTCCCAAACCTCCCTGCAGTTTTCAAAATATCCCAAACATCCCAATTTCGAGGCCTGAGCCATATTTTGGAGCCAAATTTTGGCTCTCTGCACGTATTCGGTTTTTGAAATTACGACATTTTATACCCAACATATGCCAAGTCTTGAAACCGACGTTTGGTCACATTTGTCCCAAATCCCCCTGCAGGTTTCAAAATATCCCAAACATCCCAATTTCGAGGCCTGAGCCATATTTTGGAGCCAAATTCTAGCTCTATGCAGTTATGCGAAGTTTGAAATTACGACTTTTTATACCCAACATATGCCTAGTCCTGAAAGCGGCAGTGAGTCACATTTTGCACAAACTCCCCTGTAGTTTTCGAAATATCCAAAATATCCCAATTTCGAGGCCTGAGTCATATTTTGGAGCCAAATTCTGGCTCTCTGCACGTATTCGCTGTTTGAAATTACGACTTTTTTATACCCAACATATGCCAAGTACTGAAAGCGGCATTTGGTCACATTTGTCCCAAACCCCCCTGCAGTTTTCAAAATATCCCAAACATCCCAATTTCGAGGCATGAGCCATATTTTGGAGCCAAATTCTGGCTCTCTGCACGTATTCGCAGTTTGAAATTACGAATTTATATACCCAACATATGCCAAGTCCTGAAAGCGGCAGTGAGTCACATTTCGCACAAACTCCCCTGGAGTTTTCGAAATATCCCAAATATCCCAATTTCGAGGCCTGAGCCATATTTTGGAGCCAAATTCTGGCTCTCTGCACGTATTCGCAGTTTGAAATTACGACTTTTTATACCCAACATATGCCAAGTACTGAAAGTGGCGTTTGGTCACATTTGTCCCACACCTCCCTGCAGTTTTCAAAATATCCCAAACATCCCAATTTCGAGGCCTGAGCAATGTTTTGGATCCAAATTCTGGCTCTCTGCACGTATTCGCAGTTTGAAATTACGAATTTTTATACCCAACATATGCCAAGTACTGAATGCGGCGTTTGGTCACATTTGTCCCAAACCTTCCTGCAGTTTTCAAAATATTCCATATATCCCAATTTCGAGGCCTGAGCCATATTTTGGAGCCAAATTCTGGCTCTCTGCACGTATTCGCAGTTTGAAATTACGACTTTTTATACCTAACGTATGCCAAGTACTGAAAACAGCGTTTGGTCACATTTGTCCCAAATCTCCCTCCAGTTTTCAAAATATCCCAAACATCCCAATTTCGAGGCCTGAGCCAAATTTTGGAGCCAAATTCTGGCTCTGTGCACGTATTCGCAGTTTGAAATTACGACTTTTTATACCCAACATATGCCAAGTCCTGAAAGCGGCAGTGAGTCACATTTTCGCACAAACTCCCTGCAGTTTTCAAAATATCCCAAATATCCCAATTTCGAGGCCTGAGCCATATTTTGGAGCCAAATTCAGGCTCTCTGCACGTATTCGCAGTTTGAAATTACGACTTTTTTATACCCAACATATGCCAAGTACTGAAAGCGGCAGTGAGTCACATTTCGCACAAACCCCCCTGCAGTTTTCAAAATATCCCAAACATCCCAATTTCGAGGCCTGAGCCATATTTTGGAGCCAAATTCTGGCTCTCTGCACGTATTCGCAGTTTGAAATTACGATTTTTTAATACCCAACATATGCCAAGTACTGAAAGCGGCGTTTGGTTACATTTGTCCCAAACCTCCCTGCAGTTTTCAAAATATCCCAAACATCCCAATTTCGAGGCCTGAGCCATATTTTGGAGCCAAATTCTGGCTCTCTGCACGTATTCGCAGTTTGATATTACGATTTTTATACCCAACATATGCCAAGTCTTGAAAGCGGCAGTGAGTCACATTTCGCACAAACTCCCCTGCAGTTTTCGAAATATCCCAAATATCCCAATTTCGAGGCCTGAGCCATATTTTGGAGCCAAATTCTGGCTCTCTGCACGTATTCGCAGTTTGAAATTACGACTTTTTTATACCCAACATATGCCAAGTACTGAAAGCGGCGTTTGGTCACATTTGTCCCAAACCCCCCTGCAGTTTTCAAAATATCCCAAACATCCCAATTTCGAGGCCTGAGCAATATTTTGGAGCCAAATTCTGGCTCTCTGCACGTATTCGAAGTTTGAAATTACGACTTTTTATACCCAACATATGCCAAGTACTGAAAGCGGCGTTTGGTTACATTTGTCCCAAACCTCCCTGCAGTTTTCAAAATATCCAAAACATCCCAATTTCGAGGCCTGAGCCATATTTTGGAGCCAAATTCTGGCTCTATGCACGTATTCGCAGTTTGAAATTACGAATTTTTATACCCAACATATGCCAAGTCCTGAAAGCGGCAGTGAGTCACATTTCGCACAAACTCCCCTGCAGTTTTCGAAATATCCCAAATATCCCAATTTCGAGGCCTGAGCCATATTTTGGAGCCAAATTCTGGCTCTCTGCACGTATTCGCAGTTTGAAATTACGAATTTTTTATACCCAACATATGCCAAGTACTGAAAGCGGCGTTTGGTCACATTTGTCCCAAACCTCCCTGCAGTTTTCAAAATATCCCAAACATCCCAATTTCGAGGCCTGAGCCATATTTTGGAGCCAAATTCTGGCTCTAAGCGCATATTCGCAGTTTGATATTACGATTTTTATACCCAACATATGCCAAGAACTGAAAGCGGCAGTGAATCACATTTGCACAAACTCCCCTGCAGTTTTCAAAATACCCCAAACATCCCAATTTCGAGGCCTGAGCCATATTTTGGAGCCAAATTCAGGCTCTCTGCACGTATTCGCAATTTGAAATTACGAGTTTTTATACCCAACATATGCCAAGTACTGAAAGCTAGAGGCGTTTGGTTACATTTGTCCCAAACCTCCCTGCAGTTTTCATAATATCCCAAACATCCCAATATCGAGGCCTGAGCAATATTTTGGAGCCAAATTCTAACTCTCTGCACGTATTCGTAGTTTGAAATTACTACTTTTTATATGGAACAAATGCCAAGTACTGAAAGCGGCGTTTGGTCACATTTGTCCCAAACCCCCTGCAGTTTTCAAAATATCCCAAATATCCCAATTTCGAGGCCTGAGCCATATTTTGGAGCCAAATTCTGGCTCTCTGCACGTATTCGCAGTTTGAAATTACGACTTTTTATACCCAACATATGCCAAGTACTGAAAGCGGCAGTGAGTCACATTTTGCACAAACTCCCGTGCAATTTTCGAAATATCCCAAATATCCCAATTTCGAGGCCTGAGTCATATTTTGGAGCCAAATTCTGGCTCTCTGCACGTATTCGCAGTTTGAAATTACGACTTTTTTATACCCAACATATGCCAAGTACTGAAAGCGGCGTTTAGTCACATTTGTCCCAAACCTCCCTGAAGTTTTCAAAATATCCCAAACATCCCAATTTCGAGGCCTGAGCAATATTTTTGTGCCAAGTTCTGGCTCTCTGCACGTATTCGCAGTTTGAAATTACGAATTTTTATACCCAACATATGCCAAGTCCTGTAAGCGGCAGTGAGTCACATTTTGCACAAACTCCCCTGCAGTTTTGGAAATATCCCAAATATCCCAATTTTGAGGCCTGAGCCATATTTTGGAGCCAAATTCTGGCTCTCTGCACGTATTAGCAGTTTGAAATTACGACTTTTTATACCCAACATATGCCATGTACTGAAAGTGGCGTTTGGTCACATTTGTCCCAAACCTCCCTGCAGTTTTCAAAATATCCCAAACATCCCAATTTCGAGGCCTGAGCCATATTTTGGAGCCAAATTCTGGCTCTCTGCACGTATTCGCAGTTTGAAATTACGATTTTTATACCCAACATATGCCAAGTACTGAAAGCGGCGTTTGGTCACATTTCGCCCAAACTCCCCTGCAGTTTTCAAAATATCCCAAATATCCCAATTTCGAGCCTGAGCCATATTTTGGAGCCAAATTCTTGCTCTCTGCACGTATTCGCAGTTTGAAATTACGACTTTTTATACCCAACATATGCCAAGTACTGAAAGCGGCGTTTGGTCACATTTGTCCCAAACCTCCCTGCAGTTTTCAAAATATCCCAAACATCCCAATTTCGAGGCCTGAGCCATATTTTGGAGCCAAATTCTGGCTCTCTGCGCGTATTCGCAGTTTTAAATTATGAATTTTTATACCCAACATATGCCAAGTCCTGAAAGCGGCAATTAGTCACATTTTGCACAAACTCCCTTGCAGTTTTCAAAATATCCCAAATATCCCAATTTCGAGGCCTGAGCCATATTTTGGAGCCAAATTCTGGCTCTCTGCACGTATTCGCAGTTTGAAATTACGAATTTTTTATACCCAACATATGCCAAGTACTGAAAGCGGCGTTTGGTCACATTTGTCCCAAACCTCCCTGCAGTTTTCAAAATATCCCAAACATCCCAATTTCGAGGCCTGAGCCATATTTTGGAGCCAAATTCTGGCTCTATGCACGTATTCGCAGTTTGATATTACGATTTTTATACCCAACATATGCCAAGTACTGAAAGCGGCAGTGAGTCACATTTTCGCACAAACTCCCCTGCAGTTTTCAAAATATCCCAAATATCCCAATTTCGAGGCCTGAGCCATATTTTGGAGCCAAATTCTGGCTCTCTGCACGTATTCGCAGTTTGAAATTACGACTTTTTATACCCAACATATGCCAAGTACTGAAAGCGGCGTTTGGTCACATTTGTCCCAAACCTCCCTGCAGTTTTCAAAATATCCCAAACATCCCAATTTCGAGGCCTGAGCCATATTTTGGAGCCAAATTCTGGCTCTCTGCACGTATTCGCAGTTTGAAATTACGACTTTTTATACCCAACATATGCCAAGTACTGAAAGCGGCAGTGAGTCACATTTGCACAAACTCCCCTGCAGTTTTCAAAATATCCCAAACATCCCAATTTCGAGGCCTGAGCCATATTTTGGAGCCAAATTCTGGCTCTCTGCACGTATTCGCAGTTTGAAATTACGACTTTTTATACCCAACATATGCCAAGTACTGAAAGCGGCGTTTGGTCACATTTGTCCCAACCTCCCCTGCAGTTTTCAAAATATCCCAAACATCCCAATTTCGAGGCCTGAGCCATATTTTGGAGCCAAATTCTGGCTCTCTGCACGTATTCGCAGTTTGAAATTACGACTTTTTATACCCAACATATGCCAAGTACTGAAAGCGGCAGTGAGTCACATTTGTCACAAACTCCCCTGCAGTTTTCAAAATATCCCAAACATCCCAATTTCGAGGCCTGAGCCATATTTTGGAGCCAAATTCTGGCTCTCTGCACGTATTCGCAGTTTGAAATTACGACTTTTTTATACCCAACATATGCCAAGTACTGAAAGCGGCGTTTGGTCACATTTGTCCCAAACCCCCCTGCAGTTTTCAAAATATCCCAAACATCCCAATTTCGAGGCCTGAGCCATATTTTGGAGCCAAATTCTGGCTCTCTGCACGTATTCGCAGTTTGAAATTACGAATTTTTATACCCAACATATGCCAAGTACTGAAAGCGGCGTTTGGTCACATTTGTCGCACAAACTCCCCTGCAGTTTTCAAAATATCCCAAATATCCCAATTTCGAGGCCTGAGCCATATTTTGGAGCCAAATTCTGGCTCTCTGCACGTATTCGCAGTTTGAAATTACGACTTTTTATACCCAACATATGCCAAGTACTGAAAGCGGCGTTTGGTCACATTTGTCCCAAACCTCCCTGCAGTTTTCAAAATATCCCAAACATCCCAATTTCGAGGCCTGAGCCATATTTTGGAGCCAAATTCTGGCTCTCTGCACGTATTCGCAGTTTGAAATTACGATTTTTATACCCAACATATGCCAAGTACTGAAAGCGGCAGTGAGTCACATTTCGCACAAACTCCCCTGCAGTTTTCAAAATATCCCAAATATCCCAATTTCGAGGCCTGAGCCATATTTTGGAGCCAAATTCTGGCTCTCTGCACGTATTCGCAGTTTGAAATTACGACTTTTTATACCCAACATATGCCAAGTACTGAAAGCGGCGTTTGGTCACATTTGTCCCAAACCTCCCTGCAGTTTTCAAAATATCCCAAACATCCCAATTTCGAGGCCTGAGCCATATTTTGGAGCCAAATTCTGGCTCTCTGCACGTATTCGCAGTTTGAAATTACGATTTTTATACCCAACATATGCCAAGTACTGAAAGCGGCAGTGAGTCACATTTTCGCACAAACTCCCCTGCAGTTTTCAAAATATCCCAAACATCCCAATTTCGAGGCCTGAGCCATATTTTGGAGCCAAATTCTGGCTCTCTGCACGTATTCGCAGTTTGAAATTACGACTTTTTTATACCCAACATATGCCAAGTACTGAAAGCGGCGTTTGGTCACATTTGTCACAAACTCCCCTGCAGTTTTCAAAATATCCCAAACATCCCAATTTCGAGGCCTGAGCCATATTTTGGAGCCAAATTCTGACTCCTTGCACGTATTCGCAGTTTGAAATTGCGACTTTTTTATACCCAACATATGCCAAGTACTGAAAGCGGCGTTTGGTCACATTTGTCCCAAACCTCCCTGCAGTTTTCAAAATATCCTAAACATCCCAATTTCGAGGCCTGAGCCATATTTTGGAGCCAAATTCTGGCTCTCTGCACGTATTCGCAGTTTGAAATTACGACTTTTTATACCCAACATATGCCAAGTCCTGAAAGCGGCAGTGAGTCACATTTCGCACAAACTCCCCTGCAGTTTTCGAAATATCCCAAATATCCCAATTTCGAGGCCTGAGCCATATTTTGGAGCCAAATTCTGGCTCTCTGCACGTATTCGCAGTTTGAAATTACGAATTTTTTATACCCAACATATGCCAAGTACTGAAAGCGGCGTTTGGTCACATTTGTCCCAAACCTCCCTGCAGTTTTCAAAATATCCCAAACATCCCAATTTCGAGGCCTGAGCCATATTTTGGAGCCAAATTCTGGCTCTCTGCACGTATTCGCAGTTTGAAATTACGATTTTTATACCCAACATATGCCAAGTACTGAAAGCTGCAGTGAGTCACATTTTGCACAAACTCCCCTGCAGTTTTCAAAATATCCCAAACATCCCAATTTCGAGGCCTGAGCCATATTTTGGAGCCAAATTCTGGCTCTCTGCACGTATTCGCAGTTTGAAATTACGAATTTTTAAACCCAACATATGCCAAGTACTGAAAGCGGCGTTTGGTCACATTTGTCCCAAACCTCCCTGCAGTTTTCAAAATATCCCAAACATCCCAATTTCGAGGCCTGAGCCATATTTTGGAGCCAAATTCTGGCTCTCTGCACGTATTCGCAGTTTGAAATTACGACTTTTTATACCCAACATATGCCAAGTACTGAAAGCGGCGTTTGGTCACATTTGTCCCAAACCCCCCTGCAGTTTTCAAAATATCCCAAACATCCCAATTTCGAGGCCTGAGCCATATTTTGGAGCCAAATTCTGGCTCTCTGCACGTATTCGCAGTTTGAAATTACGACTTTTTATACCCAACATATGCCAAGTCCTGAAAGCGGCAGTGAGTCACATTTCGCACAAACTCCCCTGCAGTTTTCGAAATATCCCAAATATCCCAATTTCGAGGCCTGAGCCATATTTTGGAGCCAAATTCTGGCTCTCTGCACGTATTCGCAGTTTGAAATTACGACTTTTTATACCCAACATATGCCAAGTACTGAAAGCGGCGTTTGGTCACATTTGTCACAAACCCCCCTGCAGTTTTCAAAATATCCCAAACATCCCAATTTCGAGGCATGAGCCATATTTTGGAGCCAAATTCTGGCTCTCTGCACGTATTCGCAGTTTGAAATTACGAATTTTTATACCCAACATATGCCAAGTCCTGAAAGCGGCAGTGAGTCACATTTCGCACAAACTCCCCTGCAGTTTTCGAAATATCCCAAATATCCCAATTTCGACGCCTGAGCCATATTTTGGAGCCAACTTCTGGCTCTCTGCCCGTATTCGCAGTTTGAAATTACGACTTTTTATACCCAACATATGCCAAGTACTGAAAGTGGCGTTTGGTCACATTTGTCCCAAACCTCCCTGCAGTTTTAAAAATATCCCAAACATCCCAATTTCGAGGCCTGAGCCATATTTTGGAGCCAAATTCTGGCTCTCTGCACGTATTCGCAGTTTGAAATTACGATTTTTATACCCAACATATGCCAAGTACTGAAAGCGGCGTTTGGTCACATTTGTCCCAAACTCCCCTGCAGTTTTCAAAATATCCCAAATATCCCAATTTCGAGGCCTGAGCCATATTTTGGAGCCAAATTCTGGCTCTCTGCACGTATTCGCAGTTTGAAATTACGACTTTTTATACCCAACATATGCCAAGTACTGAAAGCGGCGTTTGGTCACATTTGTCCCAAACCTCCCTGCAGTTTTCAAAATATCCCAAACATCCCAATTTCGAGGCCTGAGCCATATTTTGGAGCCAAATTCTGGCTCTCTGCACGTATTCGCAGTTTGAAATTACGACTTTTTATACCCAACATATGCCAAGTCCTGAAAGCGGCAGTGAGTCACATTTCGCACAAACTCCCCTGCAGTTTTCGAAATATCCCAAATATCCCAATTTCGAGGCCTGAGCCATATTTTGGAGCCAAATTCTGGCTCTCTGCACGTATTCGCGGTTTGAAATTACGATTTTTTATACCCAACATATGCCAAGTACTGAAAGCGGCGTTTGGTCACATTTGTCCCAAACCTCCCTCCAGTTTTCAAAATATCCCAAACATCCCAATTTCGAGGCCTGAGCCATATTTTGGAGCCAACTTCTGGCTCTCTGCACGTATTCGCAGTTTGAAATTACGAATTTTTATACCCAACATATGCCAAGTACTGAAAGCGGCGTTTGGTCACATTTGTCCCAAACCTCCCTGCAGTTTTCAAAATATCCCAAACATCCCAATTTCGAGGCCGGAGCCATATTTTGAAGCCAAATTCTGGCTCTCTGCACGTATTCGCAGTTTGAAATTACGATTTTTATACCCAACATATGCCAAGTACTGAAAGCGGCGTTTGGTCACATTTGTCCCAAACCCCCCTGCAGTTTTCAAAATATCCCAAACATCCCAATTTCGAGGCCTGAGCCATATTTTGGAGCCAAATTCTGGCTCTCTGCACGTATTCGCAGTTTGAAATTACGACATTTTATACCCAACATATGCCAAGTACTGAAAGCGGCAGTGAGTCACATTTCGCACAAACTCCCCTGCAGTTTTCGAAATATCCCAAATATCCCAATTTCGAGGCCTGAGCCATATTTTGGAGCCAAATTCTGGCTCTCTGCACGTATTCGAAGTTTGAAATTACGACTTTTTATACCCAACATATGCCAAGTACTGAAAGTGGCGTTTGGTCACATTTGTCCCAAACCTCCCTGCAGTTTTCAAAATATCCCAAACATCCCAATTTCGAGGCCTGAGCCATATTTTGGAGCCAAATTCTGGCTCTCTGCACGTATTCGCAGTTTGAAATTACGACTTTTTTATACCCAACATATGCCAAGTACTGAAAGCGGCATTTGGTCACATTTGTCCCAAACCCCCCTGCAGTTTTCAAAATATCCCAAACATCCCAATTTCGAGGCATGAGCCATATTTTGGAGCCAAATTCTGGCTCTCTGCACGTATTCGCAGTTTGAAATTACGAATTTATATACCCAACATATGCCAAGTCCTGAAAGCAGCAGTGAGTCACATTTCGCACAAACTCCCCTGCAGTTTTCGAAATATCCCAAATATCCCAATTTCGAGGCCTGAGCCATATTTTGGAGCCAAATTCTGGCTCTCTGCACGTATTCGCAGTTTGAAATTACGACTTTTTATACCCAACATATGCCAAGTACTGAAAGTGGCGTTTGGTCACATTTGTCCCACACCTCCCTGCAGTTTTCAAAATATCCCAAACATCCCAATTTCGAGGCCTGAGCCATATTTTGGAGCCAAATTCTGGCTCTCTGCACGTATTCGCAGTTTGAAATTACGAATTTTTATACCCAACATATGCCAAGTACTGAAAGAGGCGTTTGGTCAAATTTGTCCCAAACCTCCTTGCAGTTTTCAACATATCCCAAATGTTCCAATTTCGAGGCCTGAGCCATATTTTGGAGCCAAATTCTGTCTCTCTGCACGTATTCGCAGTTTGAAATTACGAATTTTTTATACCCAACATATGCCAAGTACTGAAAGCGGCGTTGGTCACATTTTCGCACAAACTCCCCTGCAGTTTTCAAAATATCCCAAATATCCCAATTTCGAGGCCTGAGCCATATTTTGGAGCCAAATTCTGGCTCTCTGCACGTATTCGCAGTTTGAAATTACGAATTTTTATACCCAACATATGCCAAGTCCTGAAAGCGGCAGTGAGTCACATTTCGCACAAACTCCCCTGCAGTTTTCAAAATATCCCAAATATCCCAATTTCGAGGCCTGAGCCATATTTTGGAGCCAAATTCTGGCTCTCTGCACGTATTCGCAGTTTGAAATTACGAATTTTTATACCCAACATATGCCAAGTACTGAAAGCGGCGTTTGGTCACATTTGTCCCAACCTCCCTGCAGTTTTCAAAATATCCCAAACATCCCAATTTCGAGGCCTGAGCCATATTTTGGAGCCAAATTCTGGCTCTCTGCACGTATTCGCAGTTTGAAATTACGATTTTTATACCCAACATATGCCAAGTACTGAAAGCGGCAGTGAGTCACATTTTGCACAAACTCCCCTGCAGTTTTCAAAATATCCCAAACATCCCAATTTCGAGGCCTGAGCCATATTTTGGAGCCAAATTCTGGCTCTCTGCACGTATTCGCAGTTTGAAATTACGACTTTTTTATACCCAACATATGCCAAGTACTGAAAGCGGCAGTTGGTCACATTTGTCACAAACTCCCCTGCAGTTTTCAAAATATCCCAAACATCCCAATTTCGAGGCCTGAGCCATATTTTGGAGCCAAATTCTGGCTCTCTGCACGTATTCGCAGTTTGAAATTACGAATTTTTATACCCAACATATGCCAAGTACTGAAAGCGGCGTTTGGTCACATTTCGCCAAACCTCCCTGCAGTTTTCAAAATATCCCAAATATCCCAATTTCGAGGCCTGAGCCATATTTTGGAGCCAAATTCTGGCTCTCTGCACGTATTCGCAGTTTGAAATTACGACTTTTTTATACCCAACATATGCCAAGTACTGAAAGCGGCGTTTGGTCACATTTGTCCCAAACCCCCCTGCAGTTTTCAAAATATCCCAAACATCCCAATTTCGAGGCCTGAGCCATATTTTGGAGCCAAATTCTGGCTCTCTGCACGTATTCGCAGTTTGAAATTACGACTTTTTATACCCAACATATGCCAAGTACTGAAAGCGGCGTTTGGTCACATTTGTCCCAAACCCCCTGCAGTTTTCAAAATATCCCAAACATCCCAATTTCGAGGCCTGAGCCATATTTTGGAGCCAAATTCTGGCTCTCTGCACGTATTCGCAGTTTGAAATTACGACATTTTATACCCAACATATGCCAAGTCCTGAAAGCGGCAGTGAGTCACATTTCGCACAAACTCCCCTGCAGTTTTCGAAATATCCCAAATATCCCAATTTCGAGGCCTGAGCCATATTTTGGAGCCAAATTCTGGCTCTCTGCACGTATTCGCAGTTTGAAATTACGATTTTTTTATACCCAACATATGCCAAGTACTGAAAGCGGCGTTTGGTCACATTTGTCCCAAACCTCCCTGCAGTTTTCAAAATATCCCAAACATCCCAATTTCGAGGCCTGAGCCATATTTTGGAGCCAAATTCTGGCTCTCTGCACGTATTCGCAGTTTGATATTACGATTTTTATACCCAACATATGCCAAGTACTGAAAGCGGCAGTGAGTCACATTTTGCACAAACCCCCCTGCAGTTTTCAAAATATCCCAAACATCCCAATTTCGAGGCCTGAGCCATATTTTGGAGCCAAATTCTGGCTCTCTGCACGTATTCGCAGTTTGAAATTACGACTTTTTTATACCCAACATATGCCAAGTACTGAAAGTGGCGTTTGGTCACATTTGTCCCAAACCTCCCTGCAGTTTTCAAAATATCCCAAACATCCCAATTTCGAGGCCTGAGCCATATTTTGGAGCCAAATTCTGGCTCTCTGCACGTATTCGCTGTTTGAAATTACGACATTTTATACCCAACATATGCCAAGTCTTGAAAGCGGCAGTGAGTCACATTTCGCACAAACTCCCCTGCAGTTTTCAAAATATCCCAAACATCCCAATTTCGAGGCCTGAGCCATATTTTGGAGCCAAATTCTGGCTCTCTGCACGTATTCGCAGTTTGAAATTACGACTTTTTATACCCAACATATGCCAAGTACTGAAAGCGGCGTTTGGTCACATTTGTCCCAAACCCCCCTGCAGTTTTCAAAATATCCCAAACATCCCAATTTCGAGGCCTGAGCCATATTTTGGAGCCAAATTCTGGCTCTCTGCACGTATTCGCAGTTTGAAATTACGACTTTTTTATACCCAACATATGCCAAGTACTGAAAGCGGCATTTGGTCACATTTGTCCCAAACCTCCCTGCAGTTTTCAAAATATCCCAAACATCCCAATTTCGAGGCCTGAGCCATATTTTGGAGCCAAATTCTGGCTCTCTGCACGTATTCGCAGTTTGAAATTACGAATTTATATACCCAACATATGCCAAGTCCTGAAAGCGGCAGTGAGTCACATTTCGCACAAACTCCCCTGCAGTTTTCGAAATATCCCAAATATCCCAATTTCGAGGCCTGAGCCATATTTTGGAGCCAAATTCTGGCTCTCTGCACGTATTCGCAGTTTGAAATTACGATTTTTTATACCCAACATATGCCAAGTACTGAAAGTGGCGTTTGGTCACATTTGTCCCAAACCTCCCTGCAGTTTTCAAAATATCCAAAACATCCCAATTTTGAAGCCTGAGCCATATTTTGGAGCCAAATTCTGGCTCCATGCACGTATTCGCAGTTTGAAATTACGATTTTTATACCCAACATATGCCAAGTACTGAAAGCGGCTGTGAGTCATATTTTGCACAAACTCCCCTGCAGTTTTCAAAATATCCCATACATCCCAATTTCGAGGCCTGAGCCATATTTTGGAGCCAAATTCTGGCTCTCTGCACGTATTCGCAGTTTGAAATTACGACTTTTTATACCCAACATATGCCAAGTACTGAAAGCGGCGTTTGGTCACATTTGTCCCAAACCTCCCTGCAGTTTTCAAAATATCCCAAACATCCCAATTTCGAGGCCTGAGCCATATTTTGGAGCCAAATTCTGGCTCTCTGCACGTATTCGCAGTTTGAAATTACGACATTTTATACCCAACATATGCCAAGTACTGAAAGCGGCGTTTGGTCACATTTGTCCCAAAACCTCCCTGCAGTTTTCAAAATATCCCAAACATCCCAATTTCGAGGCCTGAGCCATATTTTGGAGCCAAATTCTGGCTCTCTGCACGTATTCGCAGTTTGAAATTACGACTTTTTATACCCAACATATGCCAAGTCCTGAAAGCGGCAGTGAGTCACATTTTGCACAAACTCCCCTGCAGTTTTCGAAATATCCCAAATATCCCAATTTCGAGGCCTGAGCCATATTATAGAGCCAAATTCTGGCTCTCTGCACGTATTCGCAGTTTGAAATTACGACTTTTTTATACCCAACATATGCCAAGTACTGAAAGCGGCGTTTGGTCACATTTGTCCCAATCCCCCCTGCAGTTTTCAAAATATCCCAAACATCCCAATTTTGAGGCCTGAGCCATATTTTGGAGCCAAATTCTGGCTCTCTGCACGTATTCGCAGTTTGAAATTACGAATTTTTATACCCAACATATGCCAAGTCCTGAAAGCGGCAGTGAGTCACATTTCGCACAAACTCCCCTGCAGTTTTCGAAATATCCCAAATATCCCAATTTCGAGGCCTGAGCCATATTTTGGAGCCAAATTCTGGCTCTCTGCACGTATTCGCCGTTTGAAATTACGACTTTTTATACCCAACATATGCCAAGTACTGAAAGCGGCGTTTGGTCACATTTGTCCCAATCTCCCCTGCAGTTTTCAAAATATCCCAAACATCCCAATTTCGAGGCCTGAGCCATATTTTGGAGCCAAATTCTGGCTCTCTGCACGTATTCGCAGTTTGAAATTACGTATTTTTATACCCAACATATGCCAAGTACTGAAAGTGGCGTTTGGTCACATTTGTCCCAAAACTCCCTGCAGTTTTCAAAATATCCCAAATATCCCAATTTCGAGGCCTGAGCCATATTTTGGAGCCAAATTCTGGCTCTCTGCACGTATTCGCAGTTTGAAATTACGACTTTTTATACCCAACATATGCCAAGTCCTGAAAGCGGCAGTGAGTCACATTTTGCACAAACTCCCCTGCAGTTTTCGAAATATCCCAAATATCCCAATTTCGAGGCCTGAGCCATATTTTGGAGCCAAATTCTGGCTCTGCACGTATTCGCAGATTGAAATTACGACTTTTTATACCCAACATATGCCAAGTCCTGAAAGCGGCAGTGAGTCACATTTGCACAAACTCCCCTGCAGTTTTCGAAATATCCCAAATATCCTAATTTCGAGGCCTGAGCCATATTTTGGAGCCAAATTCTGGCTCTCTGCACGTATTCGCAGTTTGAAATTACGATTTTTTTATACCCAACATATGCCAAGTACTGAAAGCGGCGTTTGGTCACATTTGTCCCAAACCTCCCTGCAGTTTTCAAAATATCCCAAACATCCCAATTTCGAGGCCTGAGCCATATTTTGGAGCCAAATTCTGGCTCTATGCAAGTATTCGCAGTTTGAAATTACGAATTTTTATACCCAACATATGCCAAGTTCTGAAAGTGGCGTTTTGTCACATTTGTCCCAAACCTCCCTGCAGTTTTCAAAATATCCCAAACATCCCAATTTCGAGGCCTGAGCCATATTTTGGAGCCAAATTCTGGCTCTATGCACGTATTCGCAGTTTGAAATTACGACTTTTTATACCCAAAATATGCCAAGTACTGAAAGCGGCGTTTGGTCACATTTGTCCCAAACCCCCCTGCAGTTTTCAAAATATCCCAAACATCCCAATTTCGAGGCCTGAGCCATATTTTGGAGCCAAATTCTGGCTCTATGCACGTATTCGCAGTTTGAAATTACGAAATTTTATTCCCAACATATGCCAAGTACTGAAAGCGGCAGTGAGTCACATTTCGCACAAACTCCCCTGCAGTTTTCGAAATATCCCAAATATCCCAATTTCGAGGCCTGAGCCATATTTTGGAGCCAAATTCTGGCTCTCTGCACGTATTCGCAGTTTGAAATTACGACTTTTTATACCCAACATATGCCAAGTACTGAAAGCGGCGTTTGGTCAAATTTGTCCCAAACCTCCCTGCAGTTTTCAAAATATCCCAAACATCCCAATTTCGAGGCCTGAGCCATATTTTGGAGCCAAATTCTGGCTCTCTGCACGTATTCGCAGTTTGAAATTACGACTTTTTTATACCCAACATATGCCAAGTACTGAAAGCGGCATTTGGTCACATTTGTCCCAAACCCCCCTGCAGTTTTCAAAATATCCCAAACATCCCAATTTCGAGGCATGAGCCATATTTTGGAGCCAAATTCTGGCTCTCTGCACGTATTCGCAGTTTGAAATTACGAATTTTTATACCCAACATATGCCAAGTCCTGAAAGCGGCAGTGAGTCACATTTCGCACAAACTCCCCTGCAGTTTTCGAAATATCCCAAATATCCCAATTTTGAGGCCTGAGCCATATTTTGGAGCCAAATTCTGGCTCTCTGCACGTATTCGCAGTTTGAAATTACGACTTTTTATACCCAACATATGCCAAGTACTGAAAGTGGCGTTTGGTCACATTTGTCCCACACCTCCCTGCAGTTTTCAAAATATCCCAAACATCCCAATTTCGAGGCCTGAGCCATATTTTGGAGCCAAATTCTGGCTCTCTGCACGTATTCGCAGTTTGAAATTACGAATTTTTATACCCAACATATGCCAAGTACTGAAAGCGGCGTTTGGTCACATTTGTCCCAAACCTCCCTGCAGTTTTCAAAATATCCCAAATATCCCAATTTCGAGGCCTGAGCCATATTTTGGAGCCAAATTCTGGCTCTCTGCACGTATTCGCAGTTTGAAATTACGACTTTTTATACCCAACATATGCCAAGTACTGAAAGCGGCGTTTGAGTCACATTTGCACAAACTCCCTGCAGTTTTCAAAATATCCCAAATATCCCAATTTCGAGGCCTGAGCCATATTTTGGAGCCAAATTCTGGCTCTCTGCACGTATTCGCAGTTTGAAATTACGAATTTTTATACCCAACATATGCCAAGTCCTGAAAGCGGCAGTGAGTCACATTTCGCACAAACTCCCCTGCAGTTTTCAAAATATCCCAAATATCCCAATTTCGAGGCCTGAGCCATATTTTGGAGCCAAATTCTGGCTCTCTGCACGTATTCGCAGTTTGAAATTACGAATTTTTATACCCAACATATGCCAAGTACTGAAAGCGGCGTTTGGTCACATTTGTCCCAAACCTCCCTGCAGTTTTCAAAATATCCCAAACATCCCAATTTCGAGGCCTGAGCCATATTTTGGAGCCAAATTCTGGCTCTCTGCACGTATTCGCAGTTTGAAATTACGATTTTTATACCCAACATATGCCAAGTCCTGAAAGCGGCAGTGAGTCACATTTTGCACAAACTCCCCTGCAGTTTTCGAAATATCCCAAACATCCCAATTTCGAGGCCTGAGCCATATTTTGGAGCCAAATTCTGGCTCTCTGCACGTATTCGCAGTTTGAAATTACGACTTTTTTATACCCAACATATGCCAAGTCCTGAAAGCGGCAGTGAGTCACATTTTGCACAAACTCCCCTGCAGTTTTCGAAATATCCCAAATATCCCAATTTCGAGGCCTGAGCCATATTTTGGAGCCAAATTCTGGCTCTCTGCACGTATTCGCAGTTTGAAATTACGAATTTTTATACCCAACATATGCCAAGTACTGAAAGCGGCGTTTGGTCACATTTGTCCCAAACCTCCCTGCAGTTTTCAAAATATCCCAAACATCCCAATTTCGAGGCCTGAGCCATATTTTGGAGCCAAATTCTGGCTCTCTGCACGTATTCGCAGTTTGAAATTACGACTTTTTTATACCCAACATATGCCAAGTACTGAAAGAGGCGTTTGGTCACATTTGTCCCAAACCCCCCTGCAGTTTTCAAAATATCCCAAACATCCCAATTTCGAGGCCTGAGCCATATTTTGGAGCCAAATTCTGGCTCTCTGCACGTATTCGCAGTTTGAAATTACGACTTTTTATACCCAACATATGCCGAGTACTGAAAGTGGCGTTTGGTCACATTTGTCCCAAACCCCCTGCAGTTTTCAAAATATCCCAAACATCCCAATTTTGAGGCCTGAGCCATATTTTGGAGCCAAATTATGGCTCTATGCACGTATTCGCAGTTTTAAATTACGAATTTTTATACCCAACATATGCCAAGTCCTGAAAGCGGAAGTGAGTCACATTTTGCACAAACTCCCCTGCAGTTTTCGAAATATCCCAAATATCCCAATTTCGAGGCCTGAGCCATATTTTAGAGCCAAATTCTGGCTCTTTGCACGTATTCGCAGGTTGAAATTGCGAATTTGTATACCCAACATATGCCAGGTATTGAAAGCTGCGTTTGGTCACATTTGTCCCAAACCTCCCTGCAGTTTTCAAAATATCCCAAACATCCCAATTTCGAGGCCTGAGCCATATTTTGGAGCCAAATTCTGGCTCTCTGCACGTATTCGCAGTTTGAAATTACGACTTTTTATACCCAACATATGCCAAGTACTGAAAGCGGCAGTGAGTCACATTTTGCACAAACTCCCCTGCAGTTTTCAAAATATCCCAAACATCCCAATTTCGAGGCCTGAGCCATATTTTGGAGCCAAATTCTGGCTCTCTGCACGTATTCGCAGTTTGAAATTACGACTTTTTATACCCAACATATGCCAAGTACTGAAAGCGGCGTTTCGTCATATTTGTCCCAAACCCCCCTGCAGTGTTCAAAATATCCCAAACATCCCAATTTCGAGGCCTGAGCCATATTTTGGAGCCAAATTCTGGCTCTCTGCACGTATTCGCAGTTTGAAATTACGACATTTTATACCCAACATATGCCAAGTACTGAAAGCGGCAGTGAGTCACATTTCGCACAAACTCCCCTGCAGTTTTCAAAATATCCCAAACATCCCAATTTCGAGGCCTGAGCCATATTTTGGAGCCAAATTCTGGCTCTCTGCACGTATTCGCAGTTTGAAATTACGACTTTTTTATACCCAACATATGCCAAGTACTGAAAGCGGCGTTTGGTCACATTTGTCTCAATCCCCCCTGCAGTTTTCAAAATATCCCAAACATCCCAATTTCGAGGCCTGAGCCATATTTTGGAGCCAAATTCTGGCTCTCTGCACGTATTCGCAGTTTGAAATTACGAATTTTTATACCCAACATATGCCAAGTACAGAAAGCGGCAGTGAGTCACATTTGCACAAACTCCCTGCAGTTTTCGAAATATCCCAAACATCCCAATTTCGAGGCCTGAGCCATATTTTGGAGCCAAATTCTGGCTCTCTGCACGTATTCGCAGTTTGAAATTACGAATTTTTATACCCAACATATGCCAAGTACTGAAAGCGGCGTTTGGTCACATTTGTCCCAAACCTCCCTGCAGTTTTCAAAATATCCCAAACATCCCAATTTCGAGGCCTGAGCAATATTTTGGAGCCAAATTCTGGCTCTCTGCACGTATTCGCAGTTTGAAATTACGACTTTTTTATACCCAACATATGCCAAGTACTGAAAGCGGCGTTTGGTCACATTTGTCTCAATCCCCCCTGCAGTTTTCAAAATATCCCAAACATCCCAATTTCGAGGCCTGAGCCATATTTTGGAGCCAAATTCTGGCTCTCTGCACGTATTCGCAGTTTGAAATTACGACTTTTTATACCCAACATATGCCAAGTACTGAAAGCGGCGTTTGGTCACATTTGTCCCAAACCCCCTGCAGTTTTCAAAATATCCCAAACATCCCAATTTCGAGGCCTGAGCCATATTTTGGAGCCAAATTCTGGCTCTCTGCACGTATTCGCAGTTTGAAATTACGACATTTTTATACCCAACATATGCCAAGTACTGAAAGCGGCAGTGAGTCACATTTCGCACAAACTCCCCTGCAGTTTTCGAAATATCCCAAATATCCCAATTTCGAGGCCTGAGCCATATTTTGGAGCCAAATTCTGGCTCTCTGCACGTATTCGCAGTTTGAAATTACGACTTTTTATACCCAACATATGCCAAGTACTGAAAGCGGCAGTGAGTCACATTTGTCACAAACTCCCCTGCAGTTTTCAAAATATCCCAAACATCCCAATTTCGAGGCCTGAGCCATATTTTGGAGCCAAATTCTGGCTCTCTGCACATATTCGCAGTTTGAAATTACGAATTTTTTATACCCAACATATGCCAAGTACTGAAAGCGGCGTTTGGTCACATTTGTCCCAAACCCCCCTGCAGTTTTCAAAATATCCCAAACATCCCAATTTCGAGGCCTGAGCCATATTTTGGAGCCAAATTCTGGCTCTCTGCACGTATTCGCAGTTTGAAATTACGAATTTTTATACCCAACATATGCCAAGTCCTGAAAGCGGCAGTGAGTCACATTTCGCACAAACTCCCCTGCAGTTTTCGAAATATCCCAAATATCCCAATTTCGAGGCCTGAGCCATATTTTGGAGCCAAATTCTGGCTCTCTGCACGTATTCGCAGTTTGAAATTACGACTTTTTATACCCAACATATGCCAAGTACTGAAAGCGGCGTTTGGTCACATTTGTCCCAAACCTCCCTGCAGTTTTCAAAATATCCCGAACATCCCAATTTCGAGGCCTGAGCCATATTTTGGAGCCAAATTCTGGCTCTATGCACGTATTCGCAGTTTGATATTACGATTTTTATACCCAACATCTGCCAAGTACTGAAAGCGGCAGTGAGTCACATTTTGCACAAACTCCCCTGCAGTTTTCGAAATATCCCAAACATCCCAATTTCGAGGCCTGAGCCATATTTTGGAGCCAAATTTTGGCTCTATGCACGTACTCGCAGTTTGAAATTACGACTTTTTATACCCAACATATGCCAAGTACTGAAAGCGGCGTTTGGTCACATTTGTCCCAAACCCCCTGCAGTTTTCAAAATATCCCAAACATCCCAATTTCGAGGCCTGAGCCATATTTTGGAGCCAAATTCTGGCTCTCTGCACGTATTCGCAGTTTGAAATTACGACTTTTTATACCCAACATATGCCAAGTACTGAAAGCGGCGTTTGGTCACATTTGTCCCAAACCCCCCTGCAGTTTTCAAAATATCCCAAACATCCCAATTTCGAGGCCTGAGCCATATTTTGGAGCCAAATTCTGGCTCTCTGCACGTATTCGCAGTTTGAAATTACGAATTTTTATACCCAACATATGCCAAGTTCTGAAAGCGGCGTTTGGTCACATTTGTCCCAAACCCCCCTGCAGTTTTCAAAATATCCCAAACATCCCAATTTCGAGGCCTGAGCCATATTTTGGAGCCAAATTCTGGCTCTCTGCACGTATTCGCAGTTTGAAATTACGACATTTTTATACCCAACATATGCCAAGTACTGAAAGCGGCGTTTGGTCACATTTTCCACAAACTCCCCTGCAGTTTTCAAAATATCCCAAATATCCCAATTTCGAGGCCTGAGGCATATTTTGGAGCCAAATTCTGGCTCTCTGCACGTATTCGCAGTTTGAAATTACGAATTTTTTATACCCAACATATGCCAAGTACTGAAAGCGGCGTTTGGTCACATTTGTCCCAAACCCCCCCTGCAGTTTTCAAAATATCCCAAACATCCCAATTTCGAGGCCTTAGCCATATTTTGGAGCCAAATTCTGGCTCTCTGCACGTATTCGCAGTTTGAAATTACGATTTTTATACCCAACATATGCCAAGTCCTGAAAGCGGCAGTGAGTCACATTTCGCACAAACTCCCCTGCAGTTTTCGAAATATCCCAAATATCCCAATTTCGAGGCCTGAGCCATATTTTGGAGCCAAATTCTGGCTCTCTGCACGTATTCGCAGTTTGAAATTACGATTTTTATACCCAACATATGCCAAGTACTGAAAGCGGCGTTTGGTCACATTTGTCCCAAACCTCCCTGCAGTTTTCAAAATATCCCAAACATCCCAATTTCGAGGCCTGAGCCATATTTTGGAGCCAAATTCTGGCTCTCTGCACGTATTCGCAGTTTGAAATTACGACTTTTTTATACCCAACATATGCCAAGTACTGAAAGCGGCGTTTGGTCACATTTGTCCCAATCCCCCCTGCAGTTTTCAAAATATCCCAAACATCCCAATTTCGAGGCCTGAGCCATATTTTGGAGCCAAATTCTGGCTCTCTGCACGTATTCGCAGTTTGAAATTACGATTTTTATACCCAACATATGCCAAGTACTGAAAGCGGCGTTTGGTCACATTTGTCCCAAACCTCCCTGCAGTTTTCAAAATATCCCAAACATCCCAATTTCGAGGCCTGAGCCATATTTTGGAGCCAAATTCTGGCTCTCTGCACGTATTCGCAGTTTGATATTGCGATTTTTATACCCAACATATGCCAAGTACTGAAAGCGGCAGTGAGTCACATTTCGCACAAACTCCCCTGCAGTTTTCGAAATATCCCAAATATCCCAATTTCGAGGCCTGAGCCATATTTTGGAGCCAAATTCTGGCTCTCTGCACGTATTCGCAGTTTGAAATTACGACTTTTTTATACCCAACATATGCCAAGTACTGAAAGCGGCGTTTGGTCACATTTGTCCCAAACCCCCCCCTGCAGTTTTCAAAATATCCCAAACATCCCAATTTCGAGGCCTGAGCCATATTTTGGAGCCAAATTCTGGCTCTCTGCACGTATTCGCAGTTTGAAATTACGACATTTTATACCCAACATATGCCAAGTACTGAAAGCGGCAGTGAGTCACATTTGCACAAACTTCCCTGCAGTTTTCAAAATATCCCAAACATCCAAATTTCGAGGCCTGAGCCATATTTTGGAGCCAAATTCTGGCTCTCTGCACGTATTCGCAGTTTGAAATTACGACTTTTTATACCCAACATATGCCAAGTACTGAAAGCGGCGTTTGGTCACATTTGTCCCAAACCCCCCTGCAGTTTTCAAAATATCCCAAACATCCCAATTTCGAGGCCTGAGCCATATTTTGGAGCCAAATTCTGGCTCTCTGCACGTATTCGCAGTTTGAAATTACGAATTTATATACCCAACATATGCCAAGTCCTGAAAGCGGCAGTGAGTCACATTTCGCACAAACTCCCCTGCAGTTTTCGAAATATCCCAAATATCCCAATTTCGAGGCCTGAGCCATATTTTGGAGCCAAATTCTGGCTCTCTGCACGTATTCGCAGTTTGAAATTACGACATTTTTATACCCAACATATGCCAAGTACTGAAAGCAGCGTTTGGTCACATTTGTCCCAAACCCCCCCCCCCTTCTGCAGTTTTCAAAATATCCCAAACATCCCAATTTCGAGGCCTGAGCCATATTTTGGAGCCAAATTCTGGCTCTCTGCACGTATTCGCAGTTTGAAATTACGACTTTTTATACCCAACATATGCCAAGTACTGAAAGCGGCAGTGAGTCACATTTCGCACAAACTCCCCTGCAGTTTTCGAAATATCCTAAATATCCCAATTTCGAGGCCTGAGCCATATTTTGGAGCCAAATTCTGGCTCTCTGCACGTATTCGCAGTTTGAAATTACGACTTTTTATACCCAACATATGCCAAGTACTGAAAGCGGCGTTTGGTCACATTTGTCCCAAACCTCCCTGCAGTTTTCAAAATATCCCAAACATCCCAATTTCGAGGCCTGAGCCATATTTTGGAGCCAAATTCTGGCTCTCTGCACGTATTCGCAGTTTGAAATTACGAATTTTTATACCCAACATATGCCAAGTACTGAAAGCGGCGTTTGGTCACATTTGTCCCAAACCCCCCTGCAGTTTTCAAAATATCCCAAACATCCCAATTTCGAGGCCTGAGCCATATTTTGGAGCCAAATTCTGGCTCTCTGCACGTATTCGCAGTTTGAAATTACGACTTTTTATACCCAACATATGCCAAGTACTGAAAGCGGCGTTTGGTCACATTTGTCCCAAACCCCCCTGCAGTTTTCAAAATATCCCAAACATCCCAATTTCGAGGCCTGAGCCATATTTTGGAGCCAAATTCTGGCTCTCTGCACGTATTCGCAGTTTGAAATTACGAATTTTTATACCCAACATATGCCAAGTACTGAAAGCGGCAGTGAGTCACATTTCGCACAAACTCCCCTGCAGTTTTCGAAATATCCCAAATATCCCAATTTCGAGGCCTGAGCCATATTTTGGAGCCAAATTCTGGCTCTCTGCACGTATTCGCAGTATGAAATTACGACTTTTTTATACCCAACATATGCCAAGTACTGAAAGCGGCGTTTGGTCACATTTGTCCCAAACCTCCCTGCAGTTTTCAAAATATCCCAAACATCCCAATTTCGAGGCCTGAGCCATATTTTGGAGCCAAATTCTGGCTCTCTGCACGTATTCGCAGTTTGAAATTACGAATTTTTATACCCAACATATGCCAAGTCCTGAAAGCGGCAGTGAGTCACATTTCGCACAAACTCCCCTGCAGTTTTCGAAATATCCCAAATATCCCAATTTCGAGGCCAGAGCCATATTTTGGAGCCAAATTCTGGCTCTCTGCACGTATTCGCAGTTTGAAATTACGACTTTTTTATACCCAACATATGCCAAGTACTGAAAGCGGCGTTTGGTCACATTTGTCCCAAACCCCCCTGCAG
>NW_025557142.1:0-40000 GCF_020424385.1 Procambarus clarkii
ATGGGATGTGTGTAAACTGTCCAATTACACCTCGGCCTCCATCATCCGTCATCCTGGGAGAGGGGGGGGGGGAGGGTGACAAACAAGGACAGAGAGTGAGGCAGCCACTTGGGTGGGGGGGGAGGAGGTGGGAGTTAATGGTCGCTTGTTATAATGGTAAGTGATTGGTCCGTCCAGGGACGGGGGAGGGCTGGTGAAACACGTCTGGATATATAGATCGATGGACGGACAGGCGGACGGACAGGCACATGAATGGACGGACACATACAGGACATGAGGCCTGGTCGGAGACCGGGCCGCCGCGACGTTGATCCTCGGAACCAACAGGTATAGGTAGGCACGGACGGACAGCCAAAATGATGAACAGAGCAACAGATGGTAAACCAATTAAGTGTCTTATTAAGATATGAAGTAAAAATAGTACTGAACCATTCAGCCAGTTGGAGTTCCGAGTTTTCAGGCTCCAGGACCTGAACGAAATTTCACCACTTCGGGGCATCAGAACTCTTTAATTAAGCGAAGAGCACCATTGGTCAACACTTCATCACATTTCAAAATGTTTACAGCAACATCGCAGTATTAGGCCTCCAAATGGGCCACTAATGGCAGGGCTACTGTAGATATTAAGTGACAGGATGAACAACCCAGCGGGTTTTCTTCCTATTGGGGAGTGTTGTACATGCTGCTATGGCGGTGTGTCCACTCACAGGATGAGTGACGCTGCCCAATACTGTCACTATGGCGGTGTGTCCACTCACAGGATGAGTGACGCTGCCCAATACTGTCACTATGGCGGTGTGTCCACTCACAGGATGAGTGACGCTGCCCAATACTGTCACTATGGCGGTGTGTCCACTCACAGGATGAGTGGCGCTGCCCAATACTGTCACTATGGTGGTGTGTCCACTCACAGGATGAGTGGCGCTGCCCAATACTGTCACTATGGCGGTGTGTCCACTCACAGGATGAGTGGCGCTGCCCAATACTGTCACTATGGGGGTGTGTCCACTCACAGGATGAGTGGCGCTGCCCAATACTGTCACTATGGCGGTGTGTCCACTCACAAGATGAGTGGCGCTGCCCAATACTGTCACTATGGCGGTGTGTCCACTCACAAGATGAGTGGCGCTGCCCAATACTGTCACTATGGCGGTGTGTCCACTCACAAGATGAGTGACGCTGCCCAATACTGTCACTATGGCGGTGTGTCCACTCACAGGATGAGTGGCGCTGCCCAATACTGTCACTATGGCGGTGTGTCCACTCACAGGATGAGTGGCGCTGCCCAATACTGTCACTATGGCGGTGTGTCCACTCACAGGATGAGTGGCGCTGCCCAATACTGTCACTATGGCGGTGTGTCCACTCACAAGATGAGTGACGCTGCCCAATACTGTCACTATGGCGGTGTGTCCACTCACAGGATGAGTGGCGCTGCCCAATACTGTCACTATGGCGGTGTGTCCACTCACAGGATGAGTGGCGCTGCCCAATACTGTCACTATGGCGGTGTGTCCACTCACAGGATGAGTGGCGCTGCCCAATACTGTCACTATGGCGGTGTGTCCACTCACAGGATGAGTGGCGCTGCCCAATACTGTCACTATGGCGGTGTGTCCACTCACAGGATGAGTGGCGCTGCCCAATACTGTCACTATGGCGGTGTGTTCACTCACAGGATGAGTGGCGCTGCCCAATACTGTCACTATGGCGGTGTGTCCACTCACAGGATGAGTGGCGCTGCCCAATACTGTCACTATGGCGGTGTGTCCACTCACAGGATGAGTGGCGCTGCCCAATACTGTCACTATGGCGGTGTGTCCACTCACAGGATGAGTGACGCTGCCCAATACTGTCACTATGGCGGTGTGTCCACTCACAGGATGAGTGACGCTGCCCAATACTGTCACTATGGCGGTGTGTCCACTCACAGGATGAGTGGCGCTGCCCAATACTGTCACTATGGCGGTGTGTCCACTCACAGGATGAGTGGCGCTGCCCAATACTGTCACTATGGCGGTGTGTCCACTCACAGGATGAGTGGCGCTGGCCAATACTGTCACTATGGCGGTGTGTCCACTCACAGGATGAGTGGCGCTGCCCAATACTGTCACTATGGCGGTGTGTCCACTCACAGGATGAGTGGCGCTGCCCAATACTGTCACTATGGGGGTGTGTCCACTCACAGGATGAGTGGCGCTGCCCAATACTGTCACTATGGGGGTGTGTCCACTCACAGGATGAGTGGCGCTGCCCAATACTGTCACTATGGCGGTGTGTCCACTCACAGGATGAGTGGCGCTGCCCAATACTGTCACTATGGCGGTGTGTCCACTCACAGGATGAGTGGCGCTGCCCAATACTGTCACTATGGCGGTGTGTCCACTCACAGGATGAGTGGCGCTGCCCAATACTGTCACTATGGCGGTGTGTCCACTCACAGGATGAGTGGCGCTGCCCAATACTGTCACTATGGCGGTGTGTCCACTCACCGGATGAGTGACGCTGCCCAATACTGTCACTATGGCGGTGTGTCCACTCACAGGATGAGTGACGCTGCCCAATACTGTCACTATGGCGGTGTGTCCACTCACAGGATGAGTGGCGCTGCCCAATACTGTCACTATGGCGGTGTGTCCACTCACAGGATGAGTGACGCTGCCCAATACTGTCACTATACCGATGTGTCCACTCACAGGATGAGTGACGCTGCCCAATACTGTCACTATGGCGGTGTGTCCTCTCACAGGATGAGTGACGCTGCCCCAATAAACTCGCCCCTCGGGGCAAAATTTAAAATCTATAGCCCCAGCCTTGGCTGTAAGAGGAGACCCACCTGAAACAAATCCACCAGGGCCGTGACGAGGATTCGAACCGACGTCAGAGATCATCCCAGACGCTGCCTTAGTTTTGGTCCCGCTGACCCGCCTAAAGTTTTGCTCACAGCGTTTTAAATGATCATTTAATTGCTCTTTGATTACCGAACTGTCTCGCTGAGCCTGAAGGGTTTGGACTTGCATTCAGGGGGGGGGAGACATCTGGTTCTTCAAGGATGTGGTCTCCGACTCGAGTAGGTGTTTGTCTTGGGGGAGTGAACCTAACAGTGTAAATGTTTGGCGTGGCAATAAACAACTTTTTGAGGGAGTGCGTAGGGTGAGTGTTCTCACCTATTTCCTCCTGCAGAATCGTATTTTAGCTCTTAGACTCCGGGCTTTCTAACCAATAACTCCTCACCTATTTCTCTATTATATCTACATTTAAAGTTATAAATGGAGATTAACTTCTACAACTTGTTTGTTTAAAATACCTGGTTGATGGGGTTCTGGGAGTTCTTCTACTCCCCAAGCCCGGCCAGAGGCCAGGCTCGACTTGTGGGAGTATGGTCCACCAGGCTGTTGCTTGGAGCGGCCCGCAGGCCCACTCCTGGTTGATCAGTCCAGCAACCAGGAGGCCTGGTCGACGACCGGGCCGCGGGGACACTAAGCCCCGGAAGCACCTCAAGGTAGCCCACATACCCACCACAGCCCGGCTGATCCGGAATTTCTCTTAGAAAAAGAGTCCAGTTTTCTCTTGAAGATGTCCACGGTTGTTCCGGCAATATTTCTTATAGTCATAAAGTTCATAAACTTTAAGGAAGTTCATAAACTTTTCCCACTATTCTACCACAAAAATTTTCCAACATTTGTATGAATCTTTTGATTCTCAAACTTCCATCCTCGCCCGTGCTCTTCTATGTGTAATCATTGTAAACATTATCTTTTTCCACGCTGTCATTCCCCTTAAGTATTTTATAACTTGCCTAGCATCAAGGAAGACATACCTAGCATGTCTTACCTCCATCTCCTCTTTTCTAATGGCATCAGGTTTAGTTCTTGTGTTTCTCCATACCTCATCCCTCGCAGTTCTCGAAGGAAAGTCTACGGGCTCACCATAGCCCGTGCTACTTGGAACTTTTTGTTCCAGGTAGCGAGTCTTAAACAACAACAAAAAATTCTCGAAGGAGCCCTTTTTTTTTTTTAGATGGAGGGGGGGGCTTCATGGTGGAGCTGCATACTCTGAAGCTAGCCTCACGTAGGTGGTATATAAAGAGAGCTAAACGTTTCCTATTTACGTGGATTTACCTGTGCCTCCGGATTAGGCTTGGTGTTATATCCATTCCCGGATCTTACAAGGACTGGACATAATTGTCCAGTAATTACAGGAAAGTAATTTCTCTTCACTGTGTACCGTCCTTGTAATCTTTGTCACCTGTTTCCATTTCCATCACCTTAAACTTACTGGTGTTGAACTCCAGAATCCATTTCTTGCACCGATTCAGCAGCGTGTCTAAGTCATCTTCGAAAATCTTACAGTCCTCCTCCTGTTGCAACTGCCCTCAACAATTTTGCATCGTCTGCAAGCACTGATATATTAAACTCTTGTAGACAAGTCAATAACATAAAATGAGAAATGTACGAGTCCCATCACCCTGTGCTAGTCCTACTTCTCCATTCTCTCTCTCTCTATCTGTCTGTTAAGCATTTCCTTGCCTGTGTCATTGTAATAATCTCTTGTGAGTCATTGTGTCTAAGGCTTTTGGTAATGCGGAAATACACGATCTTCCCCACCTTCTCCGTCCTGCCATATTTTCAGAAATATTCTTACTGTGTACCACTCACATTTTGATCTAAGTGTTTTGTAAGTATATTGTTGTATACCAGTCGAATTCCCTCGTGTTTGCCTGTGTCAAAGCGAGAGTAATCACGAGTGTATTCGGTGTGTGTGTGTGTATACACACACACACACACACTCTTTCAATCAAATATTTGCCCCCGTATTACTCTCCAACAACTCCCCGTCTCACTTAATGATTCTTGCCACCATCTTAAGGGTTGAGCCGCTTCACAGCCTTGCGTCATATAAATTTGATGTCTGACCCCCCCCCCACCCCTCCCCCTTAAGCGTTCGAAGCCCTTTAGTGAGTGTCGTTTGGAGAGGATGACGACCCCCTGATGCAAAATTACGATATCATAGTGGAAGAGATCATTACTTCGTGTTATTATCTTGGCCATTGGCATGCAAGCTGCAGTTGCAGGTCCTCTGTGAGATCCCAGTCATTAGACTGGGTAATTCTCCTTTGTAATTGTATCGTTAAATATCAGTGCTAGAGAGGTACGCTGAGGTCCGGGGCCACTTCTTTAACATCCATGGTGATACATTGTCTAGTCCAATGACTTTAGTTTCATCTCAAGATGGAAGTTGTCGACATGCGATTTCCTTTGTTGTTTCCTCAATATGTCATTCTCTCATCTATGGATATCTCCCCAAGTAGCACTCAAAGCTGTTCTGACTCAGTCGCGAATACTCCATTAAAACTGGTATTTAGTTCCTCACAAATGTCCTTGTTATTTCCCCGTATATTCACCTCCCCTTATTCGTAAACTAGTCACTTGGTCATTCACCGTCATTTTCCTGCTTTCATGGCTATGTAGTGGTGTTGCTTATTTCTTTTGTAGCGTCTTATAGTCTTATATTTAATTAGTCATTCCTAGCCGTGTTGCATCTATTCCAGTTTTCTTCTGTTCTCGGAATTTCTGCATTTCTCCACTCTTCTGCTTTTAGTTTTAGCTTCTTTGCAATGTTTGTTGAGCGATGGGTTGTTATAATTTCTCCTGCTGTGTTTCTCCTCATTACTGGATTTAATCTTTCTTCAAGTCGTTATATCTCCGTTTGACTTGATGCAGCGTCTTCTGAACTGTCTTACTCGTTCCCACTGCACATTTTCTAGATACTCTCTTACCCCCCTCATGTAATCCCCTTTTCAATAGTCTACTCCCCTTTCCCCCGACCCCTTGGGCCAGATTCACGAAGCAGTTACGCAAGCACTTACGAGCCTGTACATCTTTTTTTTCAATTTTTGACGGCTTTGTTTACAATTAATAAACAGTTAATGAGCTCCGAAGCACCAGAAGGATGTTTATAACAATAACAACAGTTGATTGGGAAGTTTTCATGCTTGTAAACTGTTTAGTAAATGTAACCAAAGCCGTCTAAGATTGGTTAAAGATGTACACGTTCATAAGTACTTGTGTAACTGCTTCGTGAATCTGGTCCCTTGTCTTTGGTCATTGTTTTAAGTTCAGTCATGTAATCAAAGACTAGGACACAATGATCACTGGCTGCTATTGATATTTCATGTTCCAAGTTCTCAATGTCTCTCATCTTGGGTGAAGATAAGGTTAAGTAGGCTTAGTGTATCTCCTCTTTCTCGTGTCTCGTACTTCACATGCTGTGTTTAAATGTTTCTTTCCATAATTTCGACTAATTTTGGACCCTACAAATCTTCACCATCATGGCGACTTCTCAGTTCCCAGTCAACCTCCACATGATTCAGCTCCCCCACCATGACCAATAGTTTAGCTCTCATTCTCCTGTTGCTGGTCTCTGCTGTTCATCTGTGAGTGCTTTGTTGTTGTCATTAGTATTCTAGTTTGGTTCTTGACTGCTGAGAGGCTGTAGATTACCTCCTGGGCCGAAACGTCGTCGTCTCATCATCTTTTAGTGGGTGGTTTGGTCATCATTTCTTCAGCTTCGTTATCCTGAGTTATCGTCTACATGGGACCACAATCTTTTATTCCATCTACTGTGAGTTATGGTGGTGCAAACAAATCCACAAGGGCCGTGACGAGGATTCAAACCTGCGTCCGAGAGCATCCCAGACGCTGCCTTAATCGACTGAGCTATGAGCTATTTGTTCATTTGATGCATCACGCAATTGTGATTTCTGTGTGTAATGCACCCGGTGTATTCATTTGTGTGATGGGATTCTATTTCCTCAGACTCCAGTCTCCCTTTACTTGGAATGCTACTCTCCATTTCTTTATTTTCATTCTTTCTTTATTACTTCGTATCCCCCCTGAAAATATTACATCCAATATTATATGTTTTTTGCTTCCACTATTGCAATTATATTAGGCTCTTTTTCACTAACCCTCTCTTATACTTCCTCTGCTTTGTTAGCAACTTCTTCAGCATTGGTGTTCCATACCGTGAGACTTATTTACATTGCCAGAATTCTCAGCGCACTCGTGTATGTGTTGCAGCTGTGTAGGTTGCAAGCGAGAGATGGGTTCACTACTCTCTGTGGTGAGTGGTTGTGAGGTAGGAAGAGTTTAGTAACAAGAAAGACCTTGAAAGGCTGAGAGAAGCTGTGAGGTGACAATGGGCTGAGAGGCACTGAGAGGCAGATTTGGGCTGAGAAGTAGAGAAAGGTTGGGGGACAGATGGGCTAGTAGAAGTGGATAGCAGGGATAGGCTATACACAGGGGTGATGTGGGGGTGTGCGAAGGTTTTCAGGACTAAAAGGCAGAGGGGTGAGGGGGGGCACAGGTGGGGGGGGGGGGTTAGGGGGCGACAGGGGAGTGAGCAGCACAGTGTTGGAGTGAGAGGTGTGTGCTTACCTAGATGTTCTTGGAGAGTCGAGCTAGGCTCCTAGCCCCGCCTTCCGAACGTTCTTAGTGACTCATTTCTCTTGCTTTTATCGTATTTACATTTACAATTTTGAATCGAATTTGCTTCAGCGATTTCTTGGCCTAACTTGTGCCATTTATCGTCAGCTCTAAGACCGAAAAGGTTCTTCCAGATGTCTAGAAGACGCTGTCGCATCTCCAGATTCCCTCCATGACCCCTCGTGCTGCTGTTCCTAGCCTTGAACAATGCTGCGTTGTCCACTTTTCAATTTCCCTTAGAATCTTGTCTATGTTGCTATCGTGTTCCTGCTATCTCTCCATTCCTCCAGCGTGGTGGTAATTAGGTCCCGTTCTCTTAGCCTTTCCTCATAGTTCAATCCCCTCAGCTCTGGAATGAGTCTCTCTGCATATCTTTGGACCTTTTCTAGTTTCTCCTTGTTCTTTTTCAGGTAAAGGGTTCCATGCTGGGGATATTTTCAATAGTGGGTCATACCTTCCCTATATATATATATATATATATATATATATATATATATATATATATATATATATATATATATGTATATACATGTATATATATATATATATATATTATGAATGACAGTGTCAGATCATGGAGTAAGAATTGAAACAGGAATTTCCTTAAGTACTTTCGTATATTAATATATCTTCAGAAGGAATGATTTACAAGCCAAGTATTGGACATATATATATAGGCAGGAGAGAGAGGTGAAGTGAGGTGAGGTACAATGAAAAATGAATGGGAATTAGGTGGATATAAATAAGAGCCGGATAAGAACTGCAGAAGTCCTATTGGCCCATACGAGGCAGCTCCTATTTATACCCACTAATGGTTTATGAACCCATAAAATAAGAGGTACATCAATAGGCCCATACATGGATAATAATATTAGCATAAGATAGTAAATATTTACAATGAATTAGTGAGACAAATGTGTATCAATGATCCTACTCAAATCGCCCTTGAATTGATCTATCAAAAATGAATCTAAGTCATACAAACCACTGCTAATGTTCAAATTACATTCTTTTGTAATCTATATTAAAGCTGATTCAATTATGTTCCTATTGAAAGTGATTTTACAATTCGTTATTGAAGGCACCATCTCCCAATCAATTTGGTGAGAATTTTCTGGCAATGAACAAACAAAGCATTAGACAATTGGCCGTGTCTTACAGAGTATTTATGTTACAAAATTCTGCTAGGAGTATGTCAGAGGTTGCGGGGGAGGGAGGGGGGGGGGAGTGTGTTGGAAGAGAGGGATGCGAAGCGTAGACAAAGAAGACGCAAACAGACACACACATTAAGATTGGGGGAGGCAAAGGAGGGAGAGGTGTGGGTGTTGAGCGAGAGGGAGGAATGGGGCGGGGGTTGGCCTGTGGGTGGAAGGGTGATGAGGAGGGGGGAAGGGGGGGATATAGTGTGGGTAGTGGTGGTTGGCTGACAGCTTAGTGACGCCCCTTATCTCACACCTCCCTCCACTGTGGGTTTGTTTATGTCCTGTTAGCCCCCATTTACGTGTATTAATGGTAGTGAGGAGACTGTCCTTGTCGTGCAGGACATGTCGTCGGGCAGCATGTGTTGAGTGTGAGTAGTAGCCGAGCTCAAGATGACTTAAGTATGCTGGCGTGTGTGTGTGTGTGTTTATGTAGCCCACATGGCCACTATGAGTGTTGAGTGTGCGTGCCCTGGAGAGCCAGATATATATATATATATATATATATATATATATATATATATATATATATATATATATATATATATATATATATATATATATATATATACATATATATATATATATATGTATATATATATATATATAATATAAACTCACCGCTGAAGTATTCCAACGCAGAAAGCCAGGGCTCCATGAACTCTAGCGTATCCAGTATTATATCAACTAGACCATATTGACTGTACAAAAAAGTTTGGAAGTCGTGAGACTTTTAACCCAAAACCCGACAGCACTCGGTGGCCAATTTTTTGGGAACAGATATTTCATCGAATCACCTCGCTGTTGGGTGATCACCTCATCATGGTCTTAGCGTCCCCGCGGCCCGGTCCTCGACCAGGCCTCCTCGTTGCTGCACTGGTCAACCAGGCTGTTGGACGCGGCTGCCCGCAGTCTTTTGATAAAATGACAAAGTACACAAAATATAGGGGGTTGGTAGAAGAAGACAATATGTGAATGTAAGCGGGTGGCCCCCACGAGGCTCCCCTGGATGCTGCATATCGTCTTCTTTGAGGTCAAGGGTCCCTACAAACCCAGCCAGAGGTGGTACGTGAGCTGTTGTAACCAGTGAGAGGAAAAACATGTGACATTACTGTCAATGGGCCGCATCATGTTACTGGTTACTACATGTTACTGGTTACCACACGTCACTCACTCGTTACCACACGTCACTCACTCGTTACCACACGTCACTCACTCGTTACCACACGTCACTCACTCGTTACCACACGTCACTCACTCGTTACCACACGTCACTCACTCGTTACCACACGTCACTCACTCGTTACCACACGTCACTCACTCATTACCACACGTCACTCACTCGTTACCACACGTCACTCACTCGTTACCACACGTCACTCACTCGTTACCACACGTCACTCGTTACCACACGTCACTCACTCGTTACCACACGTCACGGAGTTTGAGGGACACTCAACCTTAATGCTCTGCAAATATATGAGCCTTGTATTGTTTGAAGGCTTTTTGTAAGCTGTACAATCCAGTTGTGTTGGCCAGCATGAAGTTGGTGTTCTGTAAGGGTGGTTGATGTGGGATAACTGATACACGTTTTCTGGCTTCTGCAACTCAACAGTAAGTCAGCTGGAGCCTAGATGTCTAGCAGGAGAGAGAAAGATGCTCGTGGGTTCGATCCCCGAGGCAGGACAGAAGCGTTTGGGCAACGCTTCCTTTTTACCTGATAACACAGTTCATCTCGCACTGAATCTATACCTGGGAGTTAGACAGCTGTTGTGGGTAGCAACCTGTACTGTAATGGTCAGTAATTTTACTAGTATATATGATCAATAAAAATAAAAATAAAAAGTCGTTAGATTGGACAACAGGTGGGGAAGGGGGGAGGGGCCAAGAGCTGAAACCTCAATTGTGTAGGCCAGAAAAAATGGGTAAATATAAATTGTTTATTGGACAACCACAGACAGATTACCTTAGGGTGAATATTTCTGTTGGTGTGTGTTTTGATGAAGCAAGCCAAGGCCACCTCACCCCTCTCTTACACCCTTTACACACACACACACACACACACACACACACACACACACACACACACACACACACACACACACACACACACACACACACACACACGTCTCTCCCTTCCACAGTGTAGGAGGGTAAGGGGACAGGCAAGGGGAAGGTCTGGCATACATTTTCCCCTCTCTATTCCCCATTTTTCCTCTCTCGCTCCGCTTTTCAATCTTTAGTGTGTGTGTGTGTGTGTGTGTGTGTGTGTGTGTGTGTGTGTGTGTGTGTGTGTGTGTGTGTGTGTGTGTGTGTGGGGGGGGGGGGGAGGGGTGAAAATAACAACCAATCAGGAGGGAATAATGGAACATGCAGATATGACCTTGCCACCCCCCCCCCCCTCTCTCTCTCCCAACAAAAAATAAAAATTACAAATTGAAGAAACATTTTAAATGCAGGTAAATGTTGTCCTAAATAAAAACATTTGCAAATAATTCCAGCCAGTTCTGTGTAAACTCTCACGTCACAACATGAAATGCTATGCCAGAGACAGTCCAGCTTTTTCGTGTTATAGAAAACACTTGACAAAATCTGTAATATGAAGCACTCAAAATACCACATATCAAGGAGTTCCTCACCCCCTCTTTTTTTTAACATGAACTACCAGTGGGTCTACCACCAACATGGGCAAATGCTGGACAGGACCCACAGTGGCACCCAGACCAGAACCATTGATATCACCATTCCCCCCCCCCCACACCTCCTCCCCCAAAAATAATACCAGCGCAAATAAACTATAGGCTGACCATGACTGGTTTTGGGCAATAAACTAGTATCAAAACACGCAGAATAAAGTCTATTTTACAACTGGCTTCCACAGGCACATGTGTGTTTGCAGCCTTGACTAGAACTCTGGCAAAGGGAATGGCACATGGCACTGAAATATGTTTACCACGGCGCATTTTAAGTCATCAAATGTGACAGGGAACAAAGTTGACCAGACCCGCACACTAGAAAGTGAAGGGACGACGATGTTTCGGTCCGTCGTCCAATCGACTTGAGAATGGTCCAGAACGGACCGAAACGTCGTCGTCCCTTCACCTTCTAGTGTGTGGTCTGGTCAACTTACTTTAGCCACGTTATTGTGACTCATCGCCGGCATCATGTCTTTGTATTACGTTAGCAAGATGCAAAGCCTTAACAGTTTAAAGACCAATTAGTGAAAATAGAACACATCTTGGGAAAACTTCTTAGACCCAGCCCCAAACATCATCTCCCTCGAGGACCTCAATCTACGTCACCTGAAATGGGTAAACGTGTCCAATACCACTATACCAGAGACTCCCAGGAAGTAGACTATATGTATAGTCAGTTAAACTCCACGATTGGGGAGTAGACAAACTCCCAGAACCCCACTAAGGTTCTATACCAAGAAATTTTGGTATTGGTATACCTTGGTATTTAGAAATACCAAGGTATTTCTAAAGTATGACTCGGAGACAAATTTGTCTTAAATCTGCAAATAGTTGTCAGTTGGAAAACAGCCTAGATCTTATTTTCACAATGAAGTGATTAGAAATATAATGATTACAGTCTATGGTGGCGCAGTGGTAACACACTCGGGCCAGCGCCTCGCGAGTGATTTGACATAGGGTTCGTATCCTGGCCGGGGAGGATTGACTGGGGGGCCAATCCTTAACAGTACCACCCCTCCCTCTCTTCACCCAGCAGCGATTGGGTACCAGGTTGTCATATTCACAGTGACCCGAGGCTAGTTGTGTAGTTTGCCAGAGTCAGTTAGGCAACAGTTTAAGTAGTTAGTTTTCTTAGACATGTCTTGCAAGTGTCTGGAGAATGGTTCGAATACTTAAAGGTGTTCCATTTGTCTGGGATTAGAAACTTGTAGTGAAGCTTCCCCAATCTACAACCATAACAGTTCCCAGACTCCCTGGTACCTATTTAAGAGGCATCAGGTGCAGGCCGCTCCGAGCAACAGCCTGTTGGACCAAGCTCTCACAGCCGAGGCTTGGAGTAGAAGAACTCCCAGAACCCCATCAAGCAGGTGAAAGGAAACGTGCCCAGCCATTTCTGTCATGCACGAGGATTGAACCCGTCTCCGGAGATTGCGAGCCAAAGACGTAGACTACTGTGAGAAAGATTTTTATTTATTCAGATTCCCTTTTCTTCCTTGTTCTTGAATCTAACCACTATTGTCCTTGGGCAGGAGTGAGGGACCTGCCATCTTTTATGGTAGCCAGCGGGGCCTTCGAAAGCTGTCTAATTCTATTCTATTCATGTGAAAATAGATTCTATATGTGAAATGTGAAAATTCTATACTATTCATGTGAAAATATTAATATAATGAACATGTACAAGACTTGACTGGTGTTCAACTGAGTTTTACAACTCTGTTGAACACTGGTAATAGTTGAACAGACCTTAAAATCGAAAAACTTTTCTCATGACTATTCGCAGAATCCATTAAAATGAAGTCAGCCGAATATATTTCTGTTTTCTTTTTTTTTTGTATACGATCGCAATTCCTTAATTGACAACATTCGTTTCTTCAAAAATATATTTGAAATGTTTTTCGATAAACGAGGAGCGATTTTCTTTGCACCATCTCCACCACGTTATAATCTAACGTCTTTATACAAGTGATGTTTATAATGCTTTTCATAATCTATTGAAGAAAATTGGGTAAAACAAAAAAACAAAGAGAGGGTCTTTGCCATGAGGTCTGACCCATCCATCATGCTGCACTCCTTCAGTATTTATTGGGGGTTCATTTAACTGTGTTGGGGTTAATTTCACTATTTGGGGGGGTTCATTTCCCTGTGTTCTGCGGGGTTAACCTGGGGTTCTGGGGTTCATTTCCCTGTGTTCTGTGGGGTTAACCTGGGGTTCTGGGGTTCATTTCCCTGTGTTCTGTGGGGTTAACCTGGGGTTCTGGGGTTCATTTCACTGTGTTCTGTGGGGTTAACCTGGGGTTCTGGGGTTCATTTCCCTGTGTTCTGTGGGGTTAACCTGGGGTTCTGAGGTTCATTTCCATGTGTTCTGCGGGGTTAACCTGGGGTTCTGAGGTTCATTTCCCTGTGTTCTGTGGGGTTAACCTGGGGTTCTGAGGTTCATTTCCATGTGTTCTGCGGGGTTAACCTGGGGTTCTGAGGTTCATTTCCCTGTGTTCTGCGGGGTTAACCTGGGGTTCTTGGGTTCATTTCCCTGTGTTCTGTGGGGTTAACCTGGGGTTCTGAGGTTCATTTCCATGTGTTCTGTGGGGTTAACCTGGGGTTCTGAGGTTCATTTCCCTGTGTTCTGTGGGGTTAACCTGGGGTTCTGGGGTTCATTTCACTGTGTTCTGTGGGGTTAACCTGGGGTTCTGGGGTTCATTTCACTGTTTTAGGGGGTTCATATCCCTATAGTTTTGGGGGTTATTTTCCCTGCTTTTTATTGGGGGGTTATTTCCCCTTACCTTGACGTGCTTCCGGGGTTTAGCATCCCCGCGGCCCGGTCGTCGACCAGGCCTCCTGGTTGCTGGACTGGTCAACTAGGCTGTTGGACATCTCTGACCTATGAGTCGCAGTCTTGTTGATCAGGTATCCTTTAGAGGTGTTTATCAAGTTCTCTCTTGAACACTGTGAGGGGTCGGCCAGTTATGTCCCTTATGTGTAGTGGAAGCGTGTTGAACAGTCTCGGGCCTCTGATGTTGATAGTTCTCTCTTGAACACTGAGAGGGGTCGGCCAGTTATGTCCCTTATGTGTAGTGGAAGCGTGTTGAACAGTCTCGGGCCTCTGATGTTGATAGTTCTCTCTTGAACACTGTGAGGGGTCGGCCAGTTATGTGTAGTGGAAGCGTGTTGAACAGTTTCGGGGCCTCTGATGTTGATAGTTCTCTCTTGAACACTGTGAGGGGTCGGCCAGTTATGTGTAGTGGAAGCGTGTTGAACAGTTTCGGGGCCTCTGATGTTGATAGTTCTCTCTTGAACACTGTGAGGGGTCGGCCAGTTATGTGTAGTGGAAGCGTGTTGAACAGTTTCGGGGCCTCTGATGTTGATAGTTCTCTCTTGAACACTGTGAGGGGTCGGCCAGTTATGTCCCTTATGTGTAGTGGAAGCGTGTTGAACAGTTTCCGGGCTTCTGATGTTGATAGTTCTCTCTTGAACACTGTGAGGGGTCGGCCAGTTATGTGTAGTGGAAGCGTGTTGAACAGTTTCGGGGCCTCTGATGTTGATAGTTCTCTCTTGAACACTGTGAGGGGTCGGCCAGTTATGTGTAGTGGAAGCGTGTTGAACAGTTTCCGGGCCTCTGATGTTGATAGTTCTCTCTTGAACACTGTGAGGGGTCGGCCAGTTATGTGTAGTGGAAGCGTGTTGAACAGTCTCGGGTCTCTGATGTTGATAGTTCTCTCTTGAACACTGTGAGGGGTCGGCCAGTTATGTCCCTTATGTGTAGTGGAAGCGTGTTGAACAGTCTCGGGCCTCTGATGTTGATAGTTCTCTCTTGAACACTGTGAGGGGTCGGCCATTTATGCCCCTTATGTGTAGTGGAAGCGTGTTGAACAGTCTCGGGCCTCTGATGTTGATAGTTCTCTCTTGAACACTGTGAGGGGTCGGCCAGTTATGTCCCTTATGTGTAGTGGAAGCGTGTTGAACAGTCTCGGGCCTCTGATGTTGATAGTTCTCTCTTGAACACTGTGAGGGGTCGGCCAGTTATGTGTAGTGGAAGCGTGTTGAACAGTTTCCGGGCCTCTGATGTTGATAGTTCTCTCTTGAACACTGTGAGGGGTCGGCCAGTTATGTGTAGTGGAAGCGTGTTGAACAGTCTCGGGCCTCTGATGTTGATAGTTCTCTCTTGAACACTGTGAGGGGTCGGCCAGTTATGTGTAGTGGAAGCGTGTTGAACAGTTTCGGGGCCTCTGATGTTGATAGTTCTCTCTTGAACACTGTGAAGGGTCGGCCAGTTAGGTGTAGTGGAAGCGTGTTGAACAGTCTCGGGCCTCTGATGTTGATAGTTCTCTCTTGAACACTGTGAGGGGTCGGCCAGTTATGTGTAGTGGAAGCGTGTTGAACAGTTTCGGGGCCTCTGATGTTGATAGAGTTCTCTCTCAGAGTAGAATGTAGGGGATATTTTTTTTTTCGGGGGGGGGGGCAAGGGATGATTCATTTCTGCGTGTTTCTTCTTAGTGGGTTAATGTGAGGAGCGTGAGGTGCCGGTGCCTCACTCTCCTCACATGTATACCTCACACTGCTTCCCCCCCCCCTACACACACACACACACACACACACACACACACACACACACACACTGCATCACATTGAACATTAGACCACATAAGGTGATGAGAGTGCTTTCACCACCCTCATATGTCCAATACACACACACCATGTATGTGCTGTAGCAGCTCCCTATAGCCCCTGACTGTGTAGTACAAACGAAAAAAAAATGCATGAATGCAGGTTTGCATTTGAAAGGCCTTCACTCGCCTTCTGCGGTGGAGTGCTCAATATCTCACTCCACTACACACTGTGTGGTGGGTAACGGGTCTCTAGCCCTGGCTAGGGAGGACACAAGAAAATGTAAATATGCTGTTTATTGTTGTAAATGAATATGCATCTGTGTGGTAGAAAAAAAAAATGCTTCATATATTCACCTTTACAATGATTATATATATATATATATATATATATATATATATATATATATATATATATATATATATATAAATATATATAAATAATATAGACATGGAGAAGTCAACGACATCATCAAGAGGAGCCTCGCCACGGCCCGCTGCCCAGCACAAAGAGAACCACGCCTATTGAGACCCAACGAATCTCAGAAGCTTCCAGACGGGGTTACCATGCTTGCTTGGATGGATAGTAAGCAAGCGGTGTGGGACTACACACATACACGGGCCCAGTACCTGCCTCCAACACAGCACACGCGCAGGGGGGCAGCGCTGCTTCTTTCAGGGAATCGCAGAACATTATCAGATACAGAAGTCTGGCACACTGCTACAGCTTTGTTCCGATTGTTTCGGAGACCCTCGGTTCGTGGGGAAAATGTGCATTGAAGTTCCTGAAGAAATTGGGTGATAAATTTATCAGTGTTACAAAAGACCAAAGAGCGAAAAGCTTCTTGTTCCAGCGCCTCAGTGTCGCAATTCAGCGGGGAAATGCCTGCTGCATCTTGGGCACAAGTCCATCCTCGGAGGAATTCGAAGACGTGTTTGATTTGTAACCATGATCGAATCTGTCTGTGACATTTAGTGATGTATCCCGTTGGTGTATGTTTATTTTGCTTGTAATGGTGGTGATGTGTAGGTAGAAGGCAGTATGTGCCAGTGCACGTGTAAGCCCAACAAGGCTCCCCCGGGTGCTGCATATCCTCTTCTTGGAGCCTTGTGTCCCTACAAACAACCAGAGGTGGCACCCCCCAGTATATATATACTATATGTATATGTACACATGTTTCCTAGTAATATTTTTTTTAGAAAACATTGTTATTTCTTGGCCATATCCGTTTTCTGTTCCCCCCGTCTTCGTTTTCTTTGTGATGGTGTCCATTTTTTTTTTATGCTTGGCAGCTTTCGTTTTCTATGTTTAGGGTCAGCTTCTCTAGTAATTATCGTGATAGCGTTTTTCCCGGCCGTTAGTGGCCTCTGGTGATTTAGCGAAGTTGTTATTATTCTGGCGCCTCCTGTCGGGTGTTGTTGCTCTCCTCGTGGCCCCTCCACCGTTTTCTTCCTCCTGCGTCTTCCTTCATTAGTCGTTCTTGGCGTTAATGGCGGCTTTCTTTATATATATATACTGTTGCGCTTAGGTGTGTGAATTCCCCCGAATTTGTGCCTGCGGTGTCGAGCTTAAGTTCTTGGGCCCCCCCGCTTGTGTACCTGCAGGTTGATTTAATGCAATGACGCCTGGCCTGATTTCCCTGTCATATCTGCTTTTAAAGTTAGAGATGGAGTTTTGCCTCTACAGCCTGCGCCTTTGGGTCATTCCATTTACCCATCTTAATTAAAAGAAATCAAGCTTTCTAACATCTCTAGGACTCTGTGACCTTGGATGGTGATGAGTATAGAGAGGGGGGGGTGATGTTTGTGAGTGTGCGGCGGGGGGGAAGGGTTGAAGGAGGGGTTATTGGAGGGGGGGGGGGTGATGGGGCGGGGGTAATGATCGCTCCACACTCACCGGATACACATTATCAGTATATGGGTGTGGGTGAGGAGGAGGAGTGTCGGGGCGTTGTTGATTTTGAGGCCCGTTTCACTCCAATACATTTGTGCTGGTGTCCTAACACGGCGCGTGAAAGTATCAGCAAATAATGGGCTTGAGGTGGATAGAGGGCGGGGGGGGGGGGGGGGGGGTGGATGTGAGGGGGGATAGACATCCCCCCTATCCCCACTTAACGTCCAAGAACAGGCACACGCATCAAGCTATATACACACTTAGAAGTTACAGCCCCACTCTAGGGCCAGGTAAGTCCACTACGGGCTCGCCATAGCCCGTGCTACTTGGAACTTTTTGTTCCCAGTAGCTGAGTCTTCAATAACATCGTAGATGACGAAGAAATAATGGAGATTCTGAAGGAACTGGACACAATGCAGGTGGAAGAGAGAGGACGTTTCCACGAACTCGGCTCTCACACACAGAGGGGGAGAGGGAGAGAGAGAGAGAGGGGGGGGGGGAGAGGGAAAGAGAGAGAGAGAGGGGAAGAGGGAAAGAGAGAGAAAGAGGGGGGAGAGGGAAAGAGAGAGAGAGAGGGGAAGAGGGAAAGAGAGAGAAAGAGGGGGGAGAGGGAAAGAGAGAGAGAGGGGGAGAGGGGGGAAAGAGAGAGAGGGAGAGAGATGTGAGGGATATTACAGCGAACTCTTAAAACCTCCGCTAAATAAATAACCAAATATGAATTACATAATCGTCATCTATACGGTTAAGGAGCAGGAAGATCGACTTGCCTTTCCCAAATGGCGGAGTGGTTATCTTCTTGAGGTTATCTTGAGATGATTTCGGGGCTTAGCGTCCCCGCGGCCCGGTCCTCGACCAGGCCTTATTTTTGTTACCCACCCCCAGAAAGCAGCCCGAAGCTGCTGCCTAACACCCAGGTACCTATTTACCGCTAGGTAACAGCGGCATCAGGGTAAAAGAAACTCTGCCCATGTGTGTCCGCCTCCGCCGGGGATCGAACCCGGAACCTTAGGACTACGAATCCCGAGCGCTGTCCACTCAGCCGTCAGGCCCCAGTATATATAAACTGCTTCATATAGGCCAATACACATTGAGCAGTTTCTTTAATTCCTAAGTTGTAATGTGTCCACAACTTAACGTTACAATGAATGACATTTATTCAGTACTCTGACAAGAGTACATTATTTACAAGAATTTATTTATTTACATTTATTTACAAGAAAAAAAAAACATGACCTATTTGGATATTTTGTTGTTTCCGTCTATGTGGCTCATATTCCCGTACCAGCCATTCCATATAACACCCTTGTCTACCCTGGCAATTCATTCGAGAATTTGATATGTTGTAATCATGTCTCCCCCCTAGCTCTTCTGTCTTCCAGTGATGTATTTTTTGTTTTGCTTTACACTTTCCTCATATGTCATACGTTTTAAGGAAGAGATGACAGGTCGCCGATCATTAACTCCATCGGTAATTGGGGGGGGGTGGACCTGGTTGTAAGCCGATTGGCAGATCGTGTTCCAGATTAAGGCTGGGTAGGGCAAGGCTTAATATAAGCTATGGGAAGGGAGAACTCTGAGCCTGCTAATAGGAGTGTGTAGCCACCTGCTCCTCTGCCCACTTGTCATAGAGGAAAAAAAAAGGTATTCGGGTATCATCTGGATTTTTAGCAATAGAGCAAAAATGAAAAAAATGTGCCGATATCATATATCGGTTTGTAGATGATATCGGTATATCACCTATATTACAGAGTATTTACAGTACTCTATAAATCCTTAAGTTCTCCTAAGTGGGTTTAGGAGATCTTGCTTCACCTCCTGAACCCCTGCTATCTATCGTGTATTCACCTCTGTCTATCGTGTGTTCACCTCTATCGTGTATTAACCCTCTATCTATCGTGTATTAACCTCTGTCTATCGTGTATTCCAGACACCACTCCAAATTATCTCGGTATTTCCTCATACAACTGAGTGTAAGCAACACATTCACCTAATTCTCATTTTTAACTCATTCTGTTTTCTCAATACACTTTGAAGAATGATTTTCATACACTCTTCAAAATGTAAACACTTCATATATAAGATGAAGTCGTCGTCTTGGCTGCCTGTCACGCGTTGGGGGGTTGAGCTTCGGCTCTTTGGTCCCACCTCTCGACTTAAATAACAGCTTCCTTTTTTACCTCAAGGTCATCTGCAGTTTCTAGTATTCTTAGGTTTCGTCTCAACTTGACCAAGTATGAGAAACATTTTAAGTTTTCTTAGGAATATGAAATCAGCGGAGACCGCCTGTGGAGCCTTGAGGAGGGACAGCTGTTACATGTATCCAACCAGTCTCATGCAGGTGTCTGGCCTACGCCTGAAACAACCCAGCGATCTCTTAATTATGTTACTCGGTTATCTTAAATATATATCTACAACCCTATTTCCCTAACCCGATATCTTCCCAATTTTATTCTGAATTTAAACTTGACTTGCCATAATTGTTTCGTTAGATTAATCATACTTTGGTATCGACATATTTATCTCCTTATCATGGGTTTTGTTATACATTTTTATTTGTGTATTCCAATCAAGTCTTCCCTTTTGCTCTTCTGTCTTTATTTGAAGCCAAAGAAAGCTTCATTGACCTTTACTACATAAGGGAAGCTCCTGAGACCCGAGACTTATACAATTATTACTTACAATTATTACTTAACCTATTATAGGTATAGGTTAAGTAATAATTGTAATTACGAAGCAATAAGATGCTTATCTTAACATACTAAGAAGGTTAGGTAAGGTCGGTGTTTTCTATGAAGCTTTTCAAGGTAAACTAGTATGTTTAGTATGTCACATATGCACGTATTTAACAAGTCAATATTGACTGTAAGAAAGTGCGAGAACGGGTTGGGCTATTCCCTTCTCCATTGGGCCAATATATTTTCTCCCAGTATTGTCAATCTCAACACAACGTTCAATCACTAACTATATTTGTTTGTTTTTTCAGGTATGGATTCCATGGTCGTGGGCTGCATACCATCATGGTGGTCTTGCGTACGTGAGCTACAGTATCCTGAAGCCTCCGTACCCAGGTATATATATATTTTTTTTAGCTGGATGTTCACACAAGTTTGCAGGTGATACAGGCATTCTTTTGTTTATCTCTGGGGGTAAAGGCGTTTATCTCTGGGGGTAAAGGCGTTTATCTCTGGGGGTAAAGGCGTTTATCTCTGGGGGTAAAGGCGTTTATCTCTGGGGGTAAAGGCGTTTATCTCTGGGGGTAAAGGCGTTTATCTCTGGGGGTAAAGGCGTTTATCTCTGGGGGTAAAGGCGTTTATCTCTGGGTTTAAAGGCGTTTATCTCTGCGCGTAAAGGCGTTTATCTCTGGGTTTAAAGGCGTTTATCTCTGGGCGTAAAGGCGTTTATCTCTGGGGGTTAAAGGCGTTTATCTCTTGGGGTTAAAGGCGTTTATCTCTGGGGATTAAAGGCGTTTATCTCTGGGGGTTAAAGGCGTTTATCTCTGGGGTTTAAAGTCGTTTATCTCTGGGGTAAAGGCGTTTTTCTCTGGGGGTTAAAGGCGTTTATCTCTGGGGTTTAAAGGCGTTTATCTCTGGGGGTTTAAAGGCGTTTATCTCTGGGGGTAAAGGCGTTTATCTCTGGGGGTAAAGGCGTTTATCTCTGGGGGTAAAGGCGTTTATCTCTGGGTTTAAAGGCGTTTATCTCTGGGCGTAAAGGCGTTTATCTCTGGGTTTAAAGGCGTTTATCTCTGGGGGTAAAGGCGTTTATCTCTAGGGTTAAAGTTGCACATCCTGCCATGCCTTCTGGTCTCATGTGGTGTTATTTCTGTGTACAGGTTTGGGACCAGCCCCTCTCTAAATATTTTCCACGTGTAAATCATTACGTATCTCTCTATAACTTTAAAGCTTTGTTCGCATTAGTTTGACAGTTTGCCGTATCTACCATGAATCATAATAAATAGGGGGTCGACTGTGCAGGATGATAATGCCTATTAATTTGTCTGTGGCGATTATGCGAGCGAGAGATTATTGGGTCAATTATAATATTCTGGAAAATAGAGCTTTTCATACCCGGGAGGCTACGGATTTTTCTTGGTCGCCATATTGCTTTTTTTGGGTGTGGGGGGGGGGAGGAGGGGGGAGTTACCCGGTTTTGTTTGGAAATTGACGACCGCGTTCATTTTTGTCCTGTTATTTCTTTCGTGGTCACTTTACGGGTTGTTGCTTCATGGTGGTAGTGGTCGAGAGAGTTCTTTGGCCAGGTTGTCAGTGTTGGCTGAAGGCCGTCTCTTGTCGTGGCCGCAGTTCGCTGCTCGTTTAGTTATCGCTTTCAGGGAATGTTGTGTCTGCCATGCGCGCTGGGGCTCAGTGCTACTAGGGAGCGGCGCTGTTGCTCATACTAGGTACACATTTTTGTGGTTGGTATTTAGTGAAATGCGTTGTGTGTGTGTGTGTGTGTGTGTGTGTGTGTGTGTGTGTGTGTGTGTGTGTGTGTGTGTGTGTGTGTGTGTCTGTGTGTTTGTGTTTGTGTGTGTGTGTGTGTGTGTGTGTGTGTGTGTGTGTGTGTGTGTCTGTGTGTTTGTGTATGTGTGTGTGTGTGTGTGTGTGTGTGTGTGTGTGTGTGTGTGTGTGTGTGTGTGTGTGTGTCTGTGTGTTTGTGTATGTGTGTGTGTGTGTGTGTGTGTATGTATGTGTGTGTGTGTGTGTGTGTGTGTATGTGTGTATGTATGTGTGTGTGTGTGTGTGTGTGTGTGTGTGTATGTGTGTGTGTGTGTGTGTGTGTGTGTGTGTGTGTGTGTGTGTGTGTTCACCTAGTTGTGTTTGCGGGGGTTGAGCTCTGGCTCTTTGGTCTCGCCTCTCAACTGTCAATCAACAGGTGTACAGATTCCTGAGCCTATTGTGCTCTACACTAACGTACGTGTGTGTGAGCTCACCTAGTTGTACTCGCCTAGTTGCGTCTGCAGGATCGAGCATTAGCTCTAGGACCCTGCCTTTCTAGCCGCCAGTTGTTTAAAACCCTCTCATTCCCTCTTTTCATATTATATCTAGTCTTAAAATGATGCATGGAGTTTGCTTCCACAAGCTTTTTCTTTGTATTAATACATTTAGGTACATCTGCATTTGTGCAGCTACCCTGGACTATATGAAGGGGAGTACAGTGTGTCAAAAAGCTAGCTACGTGATGCTAAAAAAATCCCCATCACACAGGATAGTTAGTCATAGAGAGCCACGTGATAAGTAGTCTGCACTGACAGACTCCGGGTGCATTATGAGGATATCATCATCAACACAAGAGTGAATAAGGTAATTGCAAAGCTCCAGGTATTGGGTCATTGGGTCTGAATGGCTTCTCCTGTAGCTCATTTCATTTCCCACTATTACGCTAAATAAACAACTTTCTATGTCTATGACTTATCTGAGTCTCAAGCTTCCACCTATACCTTCTTCTAGTGACATTCAATGTAAACGTTTCCTCTATTTCCCCTCTTGTAAGTTCCCCTAAAGTATTTTATACGTCTGTATCATGTCTCCACTCTCCTTTTTTTTTCTAGCGTCGTCAGGTTCAGTTCTTTCAGTCGCTCTTCATATCCCATCCTTTTCAATCCTGGGACGAGCCTCGTCGCAAACGTCTGAACCTTTTCCAGTTTCCTTATATATTTCTTATTGTGAGGGGGGGGGGGCTTCTTGATGGGGCTGCATACTCTAAAGTCTGGTCTCGTGTAGGTGGTGTAAAGGGCTCTGAATGCCTCCTTATTAAGTTCCTGATTGATGTTCTAACTTTTGCTAGCGTAGAGTACACTGCCGGCGTTATCCTATTTATACGAACCTCAGGAGTTAGGTTAGGTGTTACGTCCACTCCCAGGTATCTTTCTCGAGTCGTCACAGGCGGCCTGGTCAGAGACAGGGCCGCGGGGATGTTGATCCCCGGAACCCACCACCAGCAACGAGGTACACAGGTAGGTAGGCAGGCATTTGTTTTTCCCCACTGTCGTATTTAATTAACCTTGTCATAGAACTCAATAAAGTTTTGAGGTGGGACTCTTGTAAATCCCTGGCAGCCCTTCGTTACCAAACTTGCCCCTCTCCAGCTCCTGAAGTGTTCTCCTCTCCCCCCTGATTACTTTTCCAGAAGTACCAGTAGCGAGAGCACTCAGCATAATATGGAGAAAGAGCCTGGATACAGGGGAGATACCAGCAGCACTTACATCTGCAGATATAGCTCCTCTGCACAAGGGGGGTAGTAAAGCTTTGGTAAAACATTATAGACGAGTTGCACTAACATCACACACAATGCAAGTTTTTGAAAGAGTGATTAGCAAACAAATTTCCAGTTTTATGGAAAATAATGAACTTCACAATATAGGACAACATGGATTTAGAGCGGGAAGATCCTGTCTGTCACAGTTACTAAACCACTATGACTGAATCATAGACGTCTTAAAGGAAAAGCAAAATGCAGATGATGTATTCACAGATTTTGCAAAGGCATTCGACAAATGTGACCATGGCGTGATAGGCCATAAAATGAGATCGATAGGAATAACGGGTAAAGTGGGGCGTTGGATTTTCAACTTTCTGTCAAATAGAATGCAGAGAGTGATGGTAAATCAAGAAAGATCAAGCCCAAGTGCAGAGAAAAGCTCTGTACCCCAGGGCACAGTCCTTGCACCACTGCTATTTCTCATTCTTATCTGTGATATAGACAAAAACCACTAGACACAGCTTCGTGTCATCTTTTGGCAATGATACAAAAATCAGCACGAAAATTGCCACTCTAGAAGACACTGGAAAACTACTGGAAGATATAAATAGTCTCGATTAGGCAACTGAAAATAAAATGATGTTTAACGGTGACAAGTTCCAGGCACTGAGGTATGGTGTAAACGAGGAACTTGAACGAAACACAGGGTACAGGACACACTCAGACCTACTCATAGAAGGAAAGCAATATGTAAAAGATCTGGGAATTATGATGTCTGACGACCTGACATTTAGTGAACATAACCGAGCAAATATAGCGGCGGCGGCCAGGAAAATGATAGGATGGATTATGAGAACGTTCAAATCCAGAGACCCCACAGCAATGTTAATACTATTTAAATCACTGGTGCTGTCCCGTCTTGAGTATTGCTCGGTACTCACTTCCCCTTTCAGAGCAGGAGAGATCTCTGAATTAGAGGGAATACAGAGAACATATACGGCACGCATAGACACGATAAAACATCTAAATTATTGGGATCGTCTCAAAGCTCTCAAAATGTACTCTCTGGAAAGGAGACGAGAAAGGTATCAAATAATATATACATGGAAGATACTGGAGGGCCAGGTCCCAAATTTGCACAGTAGAATAACAACATACTGGAGCGAAAGATACGGAAGGAAATGCAGAATAGAACCAGTGAGGAGTAGAGGTGCCATAGGCACAATCAGAGAACACTGTCTGAACATCAGAGGTCCACAGCTGTTCAACACCCTCCCAGCAAGCATTAGAAATATTGCCGGAACAAAGGTGGTATGTCTTCAAGAGGCACTTAGTTTTAAGTTCTTGCAAGAAGTGCCGGACCAACCAGGCTGTAGTGGATCCATCAGTGGAGTTTACCTATTAGTACTTACCCATCAGTACCTACGCATCAGTGGAGTTTACCTATCAGTACTTACCCATCAGTGGAGCTTACCTATCAGTACTTACCCATATCAGTGGAGCTTACCTATCAGTACTTACCCATCAGTGGAGCTTACCTATCAGTACTTACCCATATCAGTGGAGCTTACCTATCAGTACTTACCCATCAGTGGAGCTTACCTATCAGTACTTACCCATCAGTGGAGCTTACCTATCAGTACTTACCCATATCAGTGGAGCTTACCACTGAAGGCAGGAAGGCAAATAGGGTAGGTTGAAAGGGAGTTGAGGGAGACAAAACCCCCGCTATCATCGCTTACCTTTCCCTTACCCTTCCCCCCTCCCCCTCCCCATCACCCCCTCCCCCACAAACATAAACAGAAGGGAGGCTCAGGCAGGGAGAGGGAAGGAGATGTCAGATGCGATTGGGCTTACGTAAACATGTTGTTGTTTTTAGATTTAGCTACTCAGAACGAAGTGTCCATGTAGCACGGGCTATGGTGAGCCCGTAATAGGTAAAACAATTTCTCGCGTTTATATAGAGGTATTGATTTCCTATAGGATGGTTCGCTGGTGGTGATTGGGGGTCTGTAGAAAAAAAAAAAAAATATATATATATATATATATATATATATATATATATATATATATATATATATATATATATATATATATATATATATATATATATATATGCGGTGAGCCTGTGTCTGAGGTTGTTTAACGTGAGGCTAATGACTCTGCAGTTAGTGTGAAGGAGGTAGTTTAGTCGTTTAGGTTCACGTTGAACCTATCGTTCGTTTACCTATCGTCGTCTACCTATCGTCGTCTTAAATGATTAGCACATACGGGGGGGAGGGAGAGGCATCTAGTTCTGTTTCTAAATTAAATTATTGTAGGTTCAACTACAATTCTCTCTCTCTCTCTCTTTCTCTCCCTCCCCCCTGGTGTAGCAGGGTGCCAGCATGGGGTGCCAGGGGCCGTAAGAGTGCCGCGCCTGGAGGTGCTGCTCCTTAAACATTGCCAATGTTGTCCTCCACTATATAAGGAATAGTTGCTTGTCAGCCCAAGTGTCCCAAGCGTTTAACTTCTTATGGTTACCTTACGAGGACATAGTAACCCACACCCTAACTCCCCCTCTCCCCCACACACACCTTCACACCTACACACCTACACACCCACACACCCCAGTACACCCCTACACACCCACACATTACCAATTAGCAGAAGCGGGAGAGACATCTGAAACAGAAGGAATACTGGGAACATATACGGCACGCATAGAAACTATAAAACATCTAAATTATTGGGAGCGTCTCAAAGCTCTCAAAATGTATTCTCTGGAAAGGAGACGTGAAAGGTATCCTATAATATATACATGGAAGATACTGGAGGGCCAGGTACCAAATTTGCACAGTGGAATAGCACCATATTGGAACGAAAGACACGGAAGGAAATGCAGAATAGAACCAGTGAAGAGTAGAAGTGCCATAGACACAATCAGAGAACAGTGAACATCAGAGGTCCACGACTGTTCAACACCCTCCCAGCAAGCATTAGAAATATTGCCGGAACAAAGGTGGCCATCTTCAAGAAGCACTTAGATAAGTTCTTACAAGAAGTACCGGACCAACCAGGCTGTAGTGGATATTTGGGCCTGCGGGCCGCGCCAAGCAACAACCTGTTGGACCATTGAACAAATCCACAAGGGCCGTGACGAGGATTCGAACCTGCGTCCGGGAGCATCCCGGGAGCATGTGTAGTGTACTGTTGGACCAAGTTATCACCAAGTCGAGCCAGCGAAGTAGAAGAAACTCCCGAGACATACACTCTCCACTAAAGGTTCGTAAGCGGACTTTAAGAGTGAGGCGTGGAACCTCACAGCTCCAGCACGGAATACCAGCCACAATAGTCTCCTCCCTCGGGCCAGGGCGAGCCTGGATGTTGACAAGCAAACATGGCGGAGGGTGGAGACACCGGTGACCTCACCATGACCGGAAATAAGGAAATGTGTATAAGGCACCAGACAAGCCACCGACACTGGGCAGGGATCCGGGCGACGCCGCCACCCTCTTGGCTCTGAGGAGGACAAAGAAGACGATTTCATAGACATGAGAGATGACAGTAAGGCTTAGAGAGTAGAGGTGGAGGCCGGTCTCTAGTGCCAAGAGGCCAGCGTCCCTCCAGGCAGAGGACACAGGAGACCAGCGACCCTCCACACACAGAGGACACAGGAGACCAGCGTCCCTCCAGGCAGAGGACACAGGAGACCAGCGACCCTCCACACACAGAGGACACAGGAGGCCAGCGACCCTCCACACACAGAGGACACAGGAGACCAGCGTCCCTCCACACACAGAGGACACAGGAGGCCAGCGACCCTCCACACACAGAGGACACAGGAGACCAGCGTCCCTCCACACACAGAGGACACAGGAGACCAGCGTCCCTCCACACACAGAGGACACAGGAGACCAGCGTCCCTCCACACACAGAGGACACAGGAGACCAGCGTCCCTCCACACACAGAGGACACAGGAGGCCAGCGTCCCTCCACACACAGAGGACACAGGAGACCAGCGACCCTCCACACACAGAGGACACAGGAGACCAGCGACCCTCCACACACAGAGGACACAGGAGACCAGCGACCCTCCACACACAGAGGACACAGGAGACCAGCGACCCTCCACACACAGAGGACACAGGAGACCAGCGTCCCTCCACACACAGAGGACACAGGAGACCAGCGTCCCTCCACACACAGAGGACACAGGAGACCAGCGTCCCTCCACACACAGAGGACACAGGAGGCCAGCGTCCCTCCACACACAGAGGACACAGGAGACCAGCGACCCTCCACACACAGAGGACACAGGAGGCCAGCGTCCCTCCACACACAGAGGACACAGGAGACCAGCGTCCCTCCACACACAGAGGACACAGGAGACCAGCGACCCTCCACACACAGAGGACACAGGAGACCAGCGTCCCTCCACACACAGAGGACACAGGAGACCAGCGTCCCTCCACACAGAGGACACAGGAGACCAGCGACCCTCCACACAGAAGACACAGGAGACCAGCGTCCCTCCACACACAGAGGACACAGGAGACCAGCGTCCCTCCACACAGAAGACACAGGAGACCAGCGTCCCTCCACACACAGAGGATACAGGAGACCAGCGACCAAACACACAGAGGACACAGGAGACCAGCGACCAAACACACAGAGGACACAGGAGACCAGCGTCCCTCCACACAGAGGATACAGGAGACCAGCGTCCCTCCACACACACAAGACACAGGAGACCAGCGTCCCTCCACACACAAGACACAGGAGACCAGCGTCCCTCCACACACAAGACACAGGAGACCAGCGACCCTCCACACACAGAGGACACAGGAGACCAGCGACCCTCCACACAGAGGACACAGGAGACCAGCGACCCTCCACACACAGAGGACACAGGAGACCAGCGTCCCTCCACACAGAGGACACAGAAGACCAGCGTCCCTCCACACAGAGGACACAGGAGACCAGCGTCCCTCCACACAGAGGACACAGGAGACCAGCGACCCTCCACACACAGAGGACACAGGAGACCAGCGTCCCTCCACACAGAGGACACAGGAGACCAGCGTCCCTCCACACAGAGGACACAGGAGACCAGCGTCCCTCCACACAGAGGACACAGGAGACCAGCGACCCTCCACACAGAAGACACAGGAGACCAGCGTCCCTCCACACACAGAGGACACAGGAGACCAGCGTCCCTCCACACAGAAGACACAGGAGACCAGCGTCCCTCCACACACAGAGGACACAGGAGACCAGCGTCCCTCCACACAGAAGACACAGGAGACCAGCGTCCCTCCACACACAGAAGACACAGGAGACCAGCGTCCCTCCACACACAGAGGACACAGGAGACCAGCGACCAAACACACAGAGGACACAGGAGACCAGCGTCCCTCCACACAGAGGATACAGGAGACCAGCGACCCTCCACACACACAAGACACAGGAGACCAGCGTCCCTCCACACAGAGGATACAGGAGACCAGCGTCCCTCCACACAGAGGACACAGGAGACCAGCGTCCCTCCACACACAAGACACAGGAGACCAGCGACCAAACACACCCAATCAGTTTTCGCGTCGCAGAAGGCGGCTTGTTTATCATGCACCCCATACTCATCCTGCGAGCGCCAGCACTCATGTCAACCTTCCCAAGCCAGCTTCAGACCACAGTGTTCCGCCCAACACTGAAAACTGTGCCTGGAGAATGAAGTATGTAGACGACCGGGCCGCGGGGACGCTAAGCCCCGGAAGCACCTCAAGGTATGTATGCACTGTCTTAAAAACAAATTGTATGTCCTCTACCTGGCCCTCAGAAGGAGGGAGGAGGGCCCTTTGACAACATCTCCCGCACCAGCCAAGCTCCCCAGGCTTGGCATACAAGGACAATGTATCTCCTGATGAAACTCCAACTTCACAAATAGTCTATATGTACATATAGACTATATACTGTGTATATATAGTCTCCAGTATATGTATACACAAGGTGGCCTATCAGATCAGATTGTGCCAATCAGAACGGTGTTCCATAAGGCGCCATCATTGTTGTCCTTTCCTCTTCACCACCGCCTTCTTATCTTGAGGTTATCTTGAGATGATTTCGGGGCTTAGCGTCCCGGCGGTCCGGTCCTCGACCTGGCCTTATTTTTGTTATACATCCCCCCCAGGCAGAAGCCCGTAGCAGCTGTCTAACTCCCAGGTACCTATTTACTGCTAGGTAACAGGAGCATCAGGATGAAAGAAACTTTGCTAATTTGTTTCAGCCATGGCCCGGGATCTATACCGTGTACCTAGATCTACGGATCCAGAACGCTGTCCACTCAGCCACTAGGCGCCCTACGTGTGTGTGTGTGTGTGTGTGTGTGTGTGTGTGTGTGTGTGTGTGTGTGTGTGTGTGTGTGTGTGTGTGTGTGTGTGTATGCGTGTGTGTTTACGGGCAACATGTAACCTTACTGATAATTCGTAAAAATGAAACGAGGCCGTAGTTAATCATAAATAACAACAGGATGGGGACTTTATTATTATTATCCACATTAAAATGCTTTTATTGTCCTGGCATTGAGCAGAGCTCTCTCTCTCTCTCTCTCTCTCTCTCTCTCTCTCTCTCTCTCTCTCTCTCTCTCTCTCTCTCTCTCTCTCTCTCTCTCTCTCTCACACATGCTGTTTGTGTAAATGTCATGAATGAGGTCACAGCGAGATGACAGGCTATTGTCCTGTGTTTGTCAACAAAGTATTACGGTGGCTCAGCACACAGCGTCCATTATCAACTTAAGCATTCGCAACCTAAAAGCTTTTGGGCCTCCAACCGGACTTGAGTAATTAAAGGGAGGGGGGGGGGTTAGAAATAGCCTAAGTTACTCTATCCCTTTGAGATGTATTTCTTTCTTGTCTCAATAAACATACTTGAACTTGAACTTGAAAGTAATTAAGAAGTACGTGCGTAAATAAGTGTGTGTGTGTGTGTTTACTCATCTATTTGTGCCTGCAGGATCGAGCTCCAGCTCTTGGACTCGGCGGGTTGTTTAATGTAATGACTCCTGACCCCTAGTAATAGGGTCCCCTAGTAATAGGGTCCCCTAGGATAGGGAAAGAACCTATTTCCCTATCATGCCTGCTTTCCAAGTTGTGGATTGAGGTTGCTACTGCTCAGGATCAATCTCTCTTGCAACTTGTCAGGAGGATACGGGTCTGTTGCTTAACGGTTTCTGTCTTTCCTCTTTCTAGTAGACTGGCACCAAGTTAGCCATTTCCCAGAGGTCAGGAAGTTCTCCCGTTTCTAGAGTGGAATTCAGTATTATGGCAAGTGGGCTGCACAATGCTTCAGCTGTCTCCTTTAGTACCCATGGCGATATATTGTCTGGTCCCACGGCTTTTGTCACATCCAATTCCTCCTGCAGTTACTTCTTCTGATGTCACTGTTTCCGTGAAGCTTTCCTGTGGTATTTCCCGTAACGTTTGGGCTCTAAGCTCTAGTGACAAATCAGGTTCCAGCTTGGAACACTTCCCTGAATGCTTGTGTTACGTTCCTCGCAAATTCCTCCTTATATTCCTTGCGTCCTCCTTCACTTCACGTCAAGTCTGATCACTCATTCACCGTCACCTTCCTCTTGGCCTGACTACGGAGCCGTTTGGGCACGGACATGGCAGTCTTGTACGCCGTGTCATTCTCGTTCCGTTTCTCTGCCACTCTTCTATAGTTTCTCAGGTATATTAGATATATTCTTAGGTATATTCTAAGGTATATTCTTAGGTATATTCTAAGGTATATTAGGTATATTCTTAGGTATATTAGGGATATTCTTAGGTATATTAGGGATATTCTTAGGTATATTAGGTATATTCTAAGGTATATTAGGTATATTCTAAGGTATATTAGGTATATTCTTAGGTATATTAGGTATATTCTTAGGTATATTAGGTATATTCTTAGGTATATAGACATATTCTTAGGTATATAGACATATTCTTAGGTATATTAGGTATATTCTTAGGTATATTAGGCATATTCTTCGGTATATTAGGTAATTATTTGAAGTGGCTCGCCTACAGTGTCTCACCCCCCCCCCCCCCCCACGGAGGCCTCGACATAAATAGGCCTCAATAGGCCTAGACAGTTTAACATCTCATTCCCCCATTATCTGCTGGTGAGGGGCAGACAAGGGCAGGGTCAGCCGCCCCCGATGGTATCTGTGGTAGTGAAGCAGAGAGAGAGAGAGAGAGAGAGAGAGAGAGAGAGAAAACCAAAGTGAGAGAGAGAGAGAGAGAGAGAGAGAGAGAGAGAGAGAGAGAGAGAGAGAGAGAGAGAGAAAACCAAAGTGAGTGAGTGAGAGTGAGAGAGAGAGAGAGAGAGAGAGAGAGAGAGAGAGAGAGAGAGAGAGAGAGAGAGAGAGAGTGAAGAAAACCAGAGTGAAAAAGAGAGAAAGAAAATGATACACAGATACAAAAAAAAGAAGTGAACGATAAAGAAAAAAAAATACAAGAATAGAAAGAAGCAAAGAGAAGGAAATAAAGAAACAAAGTAAAGGGAATATATAAATATATGAAAGGAAAATAGTCTTTATTTCTGATGTTGTGACTTGCTCTGTGAGGCAGCTGGTGACTCCCCCCCCCTCTCCCCCCTAGACTTGCTCTGTGAGGCAGCTGGTGACTCCCCCCCCCCCCTCTCCCCCCTAGACTTGCTCTGTGAGGCAGCTGGTGACTCCCCCCCCCCCTCTCCCCCCTAGACTTGCTCTGTGAGGCAGCTGGTGACTCCCCCCCCCCCTCTCCCCCCTAGACTTGCTCTGTGAGGCAGCTGGTGACTCCCCCCCCCCCTCTCCCCCCTAGACTTGCTCTGTGAGGCAGCTGGTGACTCCCCCCCCCCCTCTCCCCCCTAGACTTGCTCTGTGAGGCAGCTGGTGACGCCCCCCCCCTCTCCCCCCTATTATCTTGTTCCTCTTCTCTTCCGTTCTCTTCTTCCTCCTCTTTAGTACCTCCCAGGCTTTTTTCTCACGCTTTCTTACACCCTTCTTCATACTATTGGCTTTGTTTCTCCCCCACTTTCCCTTCTCCTCTCTCCTTCCTCCTCCTGCTTTCTCATGCTTCCTCCTCCCTCCTCCTTCCTCCTGCTTCCTCCTCCTTCCTCCTGCTTCCTCCTGCTTCCTCCTCCCTCCTGCTTCCTCCTGCTTCCTCCTCCCTCCTCCTGCTTCCTCCTCCCTCCTCCTGCTTCCTCCTCCCTCCTCCTGCTTCCTCCTCCTTCCTCCTCCCTCCTCCTCCCTCCTCCTTCCTCCTCCCTCCTCCTTCCATCCAGGCGTCACCGAGTCCTCAGCGGTCATCTTATCTCCCTTATCTCTCAGCACAGTGGTGTCCTCTCCGCCACGACGACCCAAACACCCACCAGGAGGCTGGCTGCTGTCTCCAGAGGGAGAAGTTTAGATTTGAATTTATAATTTTTGCCCCCGGAGAGTTCGAGTCTATTGGGCAGCTCCGCCAAGTCATCCTGTGAGTGGCGGACACACTGCCATAGAGAATGCTTAAATAAATTTCTTATGGAAATGTTATACTGAGCTAATAACTTCACAAAGACCTGAAAGTCGTAGCATTAGACATTATGATGAATATCATGAGGTTCTTGAGGTTATCTTGAGATGATTTCGGGGCTTTAGTGTCCCCGCGGCCCGGTCCTCGACCAGGCCTCCACCCCCAGGAAGCAGCCCGTGACAGCTGACTAACACCCAGGTACCTATTTTACTGCTAGGTAACAGGGGCATAGGGTGAAAGAAACTCTGCCCATTGTTTCTCGCCGGCGCCTGGGATCGAACCCAGGATCACAAGTCCAGCGTGCTGTCCGCTCGGCCGACCGGCTCCCGGTCGACATTTATATGCGGAACTAATAGGGCGAGAACTTGGCAATGTGGTGTTGAATAGGCCAGAATACACCTGGGATATAGACGTATCTGGTAGCTGTCTCAATACCCAAATGTCCAATACACCAGGTGTCAACTTTGTGAAAGTGTCGAATACACCATGTGTCAACTGTGTGAAAGTGTCCAATACACCATGTGTCAACTTTGTGAAAGTGTCCAATACACCATGTGTCAACTTTGTCAAAGTGTCCAATACACCATGTGTCAACTTTGTGAAAGTGTCCAATACACCATGTGTCAACTTTGTGAAAGTGTCGAATACACCATGTGTCAACTTTGTGAAAGTGTCCAATACACCATGTGTCAACTGTGTGAAAGTGTCCAATACACCAAGTGTCAACTGTGTGAAAGTGTCCAATACACCATGTGTCAACTGTGTGAAAGTGTCCAATACACCAGGTGTCAACTGTGTGAAAGTGACCAATACACCATGTGTCAACTTTGTGAAAGTGTCCAATACACCAGGTGTCAACTTTGTGAAAGTGTCCAATACACCAGGTGTCAACTGTGTGAAAGTGTCCAATACACCATGTGTCAACTTTGTCAAAGTGTCCAATACACCAAGTGTCAACTTTGTGAAAGTGTCCAATACACCAGGTGTCAACTTTGTGAAAGTGTCCAATACACCAAGTGTCAACTTTGTGAAAGTGTCCAATACACCAAGTGTCAACTTTGTGAAAGTGTCCAATACACCTTGTGTCAACTTTGTGAAAGTGTCGAATACACCATGTGTCAACTGTGTGAAAGTGACCAATACACCATGTGTCAACTGTGTGAAAGTGTCCAATACACCAGGTGTCAACTGTGTGAAAGTGTCCAATACACCATGTGTCAACTTTGTGAAAGTGTCCAATACACCAGGTGTCAACTTTGTGAAAGTGGCCAATACACCATGTGTCAACTTTGTGAAAGTGTCCAATACACCAGGTGTCAACTTTGTGAAAGTGTCCAATACACCAGGTGTCAACTGTGTGAAAGTGTCCAATACACCACGTGTCAACTTTGTGAAAGTGTCCAATACACCAGGTGTCAACTTTGTGAAAGTGTCCAATACACCATGTGTCAACTTTGTGAAAGTGTCCAATACACCAGGTGTCAACTGTGTGAAAGTGTCCAATACACCACGTGTCAACTTTGTGAAAGTGTCCAATACACCAGGTGTCAACTGTGTGAAAGTGTCCAATACACCATGTGTCAACTTTGTGAAAGTGTCCAATACACCAGGTGTCAACTTTGTGAAAGTGGCCAATACACCATGTGTCAACTTTGTGAAATTGTCCAATACACCAGGTGTCAACTTTGTGAAAGTGTCCAATACACCAGGTGTCAACTGTGTGAAAGTGTCCAATACACCACGTGTCAACTTTGTGAAAGTGTCCAATACACCAGGTGTCAACTTTGTGAAAGTGTCCAATACACCACGTGTCAACTTTGTGAAAGTGTCCAATACACCAGGTGTCAACTGTGTGAAAGTGTCGAATACACCATGTGTCAACTGTGTGAAAGTGACCAATACACCATGTGTCAACTGTGTGAAAGTGTCGAATACACCAGGTGTCAACTTTGTGAAAGTGTCCAATACACCATGTGTCAACTTTGTGAAAGAGAAAACATGCACTCCCTTGAACATTATATAGTCAAATGTCCCATATTGACTGACTTTCGCCCTCCTGGGCTGAGGTATGCTGAACTCTGTAACTACTATATGAGTACTGGAACACTTGATGATACATTGGATTTGTACCCAAGATTAACCATGTAATGTATCAATTATACAATGTATGATTATACTGATTGACTATGCAATGCGTTAGTTATACAATGTTTGTGATGTAACTATAACCTGAGCTTGTAAAAGTTTCTTAATCACCTTCAGTGGTGAATTTCTAGATACTTAAATATGGTAAAAATTAAGAATTTAAACATGTAAAGGATCCGGGAATAATGATGTCAGACGACCTGAGCACAACTCAAACAATGATTGATTAGTTAATGAGCACAACACAATCAAACCCAGCGTCAGCCAGGCAAATGATTGGGTGGATTGTAAGAATCCACCATATTAATCTTTATATTCCAATCACTGGTGCTGTCCTGTCTTTAGTACTGCTCGGTACTCGCTTCCCAGAGTACAGAGCTGGAGAGAGTCCTGAAATAAAGGGAGTTCAGAGAACCTATGCGGCACACATAGACGCGATAAAAAGCACCTTTTATTATTAACTTCTTTATTGACAAAATTTAATTCCAATTTTGCCTAATCTGAGGGTTTCAATTAAGTCTTATTAAAGTGAGGATAATGCTGGTATTCACTTTCACACAGAACTGAGGTTATCTTGAGGTTATCTTGAGATGATTTCGGGGCTTAGCGTCCCCGCGGCCCGGTCCTCGACTAGGCCTCCTTTTTATTAAACACCCCCAGGAAGCAGCCCGTAGCAGCTGTCTAACTCCAAGGAACCTATTTACTACCAGGTGAACATGTACACCAAGGTGAAAGAAACCCTGCCCATTTGTTTCCGCCTCCACCGGGGATCGAACCCGAAACCTCAGGACTACGAATCCGAAGCGCTGTCCACTCAGCTGTCAGGCCCCAGAGGGTCATACACAAGATCATAGGTCTAAACTGTAGGCTGAAGCGCGCGCGCGCGCGCACACACACACACACACACACACACACACACACACACACACACACACATACATACATACATATATATATATATATATATATATATATATATATATATATTATATTAGTATATTTTGGTAGCAGTCTTTCCTGTAGACATATATTATTAAATATGACCGAAAAAGTAAGATTAATAATTCTAACACGAATTTTCTCAATCTTTCGTACATTACGCTTCACTGTTGGAGGTAAATCAAAAATCACTTCTCCAAAATTCATATTTATTTCTAGTCTGACGCGACACGGGCGCGTTTCGTAAAACTTATTACATTTTCAAAGACTTCACAAATACACAACTGATTAGAACTTACGTCTCTCTGATTTTATATCTACATTTGAGTGAGGTGGGAAGGGTGATGTGGCATTAACACAAGACAGAACAGGAGGGGATATTTAATAGGGTATTAAAAGTATCAACACAAGACAGAACAGAAACAATGGGTATTGAATAGAAGTGTTTGTAGAAAGCCTATTGGTCCATATTTCTTGATGCTTCTATATTGGAGCGGAGTCTTGAGGTGGGTAGAATATAGTTGTGCAATAATTGGCTGTTGATTGCTGGTGTTGACTTCTTGATGTGTAGTGCCTCGCAAACGTCAAGCCGCCTGCTATCGCTGTATCTATCGATGATTTCTGTGTTGTTTACTAGGATTTCTCTGGCGATGGTTTGGTTATGGGAAGAGATTATATGTTCCTTAATGGAGCCCTGTTGCTTATGCATCGTTAAACGCCTAGAAAGAGATGTTGTTGTCTTGCCTATATACTGGGTTTTTTGGAGCTTACAGTCCCCAAGTGGGCATTTGAAGGCATAGACGACGTTAGTCTCTTTTAAAGCGTTCTGTTTTGTGTCTGGAGAGTTTCTCATGAGTAGGCTGGCCGTTTTTCTGGTTTTATAGTAAATCGTCAGTTGTATCCTCTGATTTTTGTCTGTAGGGATAACGTTTCTATTAACAATATCTTTCAGGACCCTTTCCTCCGTTTTATGAGCTGTGGAAAAGAAGTTCCTGTAAAATAGTCTAATAGGGGGGTATAGGTGTTGTGTTAGTTGTCTCTTCAGAGGTTGCATGGCTTTTCACTTTCCTTCTTACGATGTCTTCGATGAAACCTTCTTCTTGTACCTGACAGGTACAAGAGGAGTGTTGTTAACGCATACGTCGACCGTGCTCTCAGCCACAGCTCAGAATGGAAGCAAGTCGACGAAGAACTCTGTAGGGTAAGGCAGGTCCTAGTCAATAACGGCTTCTCCAATGGTTTCATCGAAGACATCATAAGAAGGAAAGTGAAAAGCCATGCAACCTCTGAAGAGACAACTAACACAACACCTATACCCCCTATTAGACTATTTTACAGGAACTTCTTTTCCACAGCTCATAAAACGGAGGAAAGGGTCCTGAAAGATATTGTTAATAGAAACGTTATCCCTACAGACAAAAATCAGAGGATACAACTGACGATTTACTATAAAACCAGAAAAACGGCCAGCCTACTCATGAGAAACTCTCCAGACACAAAACAGAATGCTTTAAAAGAGACTAACGTCGTCTATGCCTTCAAATGCCCACTTGGGGACTGTAAGCTCCAAAAAACCCAGTATATAGGCAAGACAACAACATCTCTTTCTAGGCGTTTAACGATGCATAAGCAACAGGGCTCCATTAAGGAACATATAATCTCTTCCCATAACCAAACCATCGCCAGAGAAATCCTAGTAAACAACACAGAAATCATCGATAGATACAGCGATAGCAGGCGGCTTGACGTTTGCGAGGCACTACACATCAAGAAGTCAACACCAGCAATCAACAGCCAATTATTGCACAACTATATTCTACCCACCTCAAGACTCCGCTCCAATATAGAAGCATCAAGAAATATGGACCAATAGGCTTTCTACAAACACTTCTATTCAATACCCATTGTTTCTGTTCTGTCTTGTGTTGATACTTTTAATACCCTATTAAATATCCCCTCCTGTTCTGTCTTGTGTTAATGCCACATCACCCTTCCCACCTCACTCAAATGTAGATATAAAATCAGAGAGACGTAAGTTCTAATCAGTTGTGTATTTGTGAAGTCTTTGAAAATGTAATAAGTTTTACGAAACGCGCCCGTGTCGCGTCAGACTAGAAATAAAAATGAATTTTGGAGAAGTGATTTTTGATTTACCTCCAACAGTGAAGCGTAATGTACGAAAGATTGAGAAAATTCGTGTTAGAATTATTAATCTTACTTTTTCGGTCATATTTAATAATATATATATATATATATATATATATATATATATATATATATATATATATATATATATATATATATATATATATATATATAATATATATATATATATATATATATATACACATACACACATATATATATATCCTTAATATCCCTCCCCTCCCCAGACAAAATTAAGAAATATTGCAGGAACAAGAGTATCCATGTTCAAGAAAGACAAGTTCCTGCAAGAAGTGCCAACCGAACTGGATTCTAACGACCCTGTGGGCCGTTCAAGACAACAAACTGCCTTCGATGACCAAACCACAACTTACAAGATGGCTGAAGCGACGACGTTTCGACTTAATGGTCCAAAACGGACCGAAAAACGCCTCCGTCTCTCCATCTTATGAGTTGAGGTTTGGGGCTACCTTGAGGCTACCTTGAGGTGCTTCCGGGGCTTAGTGTACCCGCGGCCCGGTCGTCGACCAGGCCTCCTGGTTGCTGGACTGTATTACCATCATTTCTCCAGCCACGTTATTGTGACTCATCGACTACAAACAGCCTTCCATATCGAGTTATCCCAAGAAGAGTTTCAGGAGTACCTGGTACATTCTGAGTACTCACCTGAGGCTAAACTAGAACTAATGTCTCAAGGTAGATTAATGCGTTATTATTGTTCTCGCAGTAGGCGCTGAGTGGTGAATGCTGCCTAGACAGGGACACGAAGACAGAGACAGGGAGGAGCAGACACAGACAGGCAGGCAGGCAGACAGACAAGAAGGCAGACAGGCCAGAGACAGAGACAGACAGGCAGACAAGAAGGCAGACAGGCCAGAGACAGAGACAGACAGGCAGACAAGAAGGCAGACAGGCCAGAGACAGAGACAGACAGGCAGACAAGAAGGCAGACAGGCCAGAGACAGACAGGCAGACAAGAAGGCAGACAGGCCAGAGACAGACAGGCAGACAGGCCAGAGACAGACAGGCAGACAAGAAGGCAGACAGGCAGACAAGAAGGCAGACAGGCCAGAGACAGACAGGCAGACAAGAAGGCAGACAGGCCAGAGACAGACAGGCTGACAAGAAGGCAGACAGGCCAGAGACAGACAGGCAGACAAGA
>NW_025557143.1:0-25000 GCF_020424385.1 Procambarus clarkii
TCCCCTTACTCTCTGTTTCCAGGATGTGAGGTTCAGCTCCTGTAGCCTTTCCTCGTACGCTCAATCCTCTCAGTTCCGGGACGAGCCTGGTGGCATTCCGCTGAATCTTCTCTAACTTTGTCTTGTGTTTAACTAGGTATGGACTCCAGGCTGGAGCTGCATACTCCAGGATTGGTCTTACATAAGTGGTATACAGGGTTCTGAAAGATTCCTTACACAAGTTTCTGAAGGCAGTTCTTATGTTGGCCAGTCTAGCATATGCCGCTGATGATATTCTTTTGATGTGGGCCTCTGGAGACAGGTTCAGGTGTGATATCAACCCCCAGATCCTTCTCTCTATTTGATTCTTGCAGGATTTCCCCTCCCAGATGATACCTTGTGTTCAGCCTCCTGCTCCCTTCGCCTAATTTCCTCACCGTACACTTTCCAGAGTTGAACTTCAGCAGCCATTTTCTAGACCATTCCTCCAGTTTATCCAGGTCATCCTGTAGTCTCTGTCTATCTTCATCCGTCTTGATTCTTCTCATATTTTTTTGCATCATCAGCAAACATCGAGAGGAATGAGTCTATATCTTCTGGAAGATCGTTCACATATATTAGAAAACAGGATGGGTCCAAGTACTGAGCCCTGTGGGACTCCGCTGGAGGACATCTCGCCACTCTGATGTCTTCCCCCTCACCGTTACTCGCTGTTCTCCTGTTGCTTAAGTACTCCCTTATCCACTGGAAGCACCTTACCCTTTTACTCCTGCCTGTTGCTCCAACTTTTTTAACAGCCTTTTATGGGGTACTGTGTCAAAAGCTTTTTGGCAATCCAGGAAAATGCAGTCGGCAGACCCTTCTCTTTCCTGCCTAATTTTCGTTGGCTGGTCCATAAAATTCTATTAAACTTGTGAGGCAACGATTTACCATCTCTGACCCCATGTTGATGGTGCGTTACAAAGTTATTTCCCTCCATGATGCTCTACGAGCCTTTTCCTCACGATCTTCTCCAGCACCTTGCATGGGTATACAAGTTAAGGAACCTGGCCTGTAATTCAGTGCCTCTTGCCTGTCACCCTTTTTGTATATTGGGGACCACGTTAGCTGTCTTCCAACTTTCTGGTAAGTCGCCTGTTTCCAGTGACCTGTTATACACCATAGAGAGTGGCACACTTAGTGCTTCTGCACCTTCCTTTAGTATCCCTGGTGAGATTCTATCAGGCCCAACAGCCTTTGTCACATCTAGCTCCAGCAGACAACTTTTGACCTCATCACTGGTGAGTCCAAATTCCTCCAAGGTTGCTTGGTTTGCCGCCTCCTCATTTAGTGCAGGGGCTTCTCCTTGTTCTATTGTGAAGACCTCCTGGAATCTCTTGTTGAGTTCTTCACACACCTCCTTGTCATTCTCTGTGTATCTGTTCTCCCCTTTCTGCAGCTTCATCACTTGTTCCTTCACTGCTGTTTTCCTCCTGATATGCTGTGGAGCAGCTTTGGTTGGGTCTTGGCTTTACTCGCGATGTCATTTTCAAACTGTCTCTCTGCTTCCCTCCTCACTCTGATGTACTCATATCTGGCCCTCTGGTATCTCTTCCTGCTCTCTGGTGTTCTGTTTTATTTCTGTAGTTTTCTCCATGTTCTTTTACTCAGTTGTTTCGCTACCTTACATTCCTGGTTGAACCATGGGTTTCTGTTGTTTTTCGTTTTTCTCCTTTTGGACGGGGATAACCTGTCTGCAGCTTCCTGGCACTTTTGGGTGACAATATCCATCATGACCTGCACATTCTTGTCTCTAAGTTCTGTTTCCCATGGTATTCCCATGAGGAAGTCCTCATCTCGTCTATATTTTCCTCTTCGGTAATTCAGTCTTTCCCCTCACTCCATCCTTGGATAGGTTATCCCTACCTCCACCAAGTACTCAAAGGTCAGTACACTGTGGTCACTCATTCCTTGCGTGTGTGTGTGTGTGTGTGTGTGTGTGTGTGTGTGTTGTGTGTGTGTGTGTGTGTGGTGTGTGTGTGTGTGTGTGTACTCACCTAGTTGTACTCACCTAGTTTTGTTTGCAGGGGTTGAGCTCTGGCTCTTTGGTCCCGCCTCTCAACCGTCAATCAACAGGTGTACAGGTTCCTGAGCCTGTTGGGCTCTATCATATCTACACTTGAAACTGTGTATGGAGTCAGCCTCCACCACATCACTTCCTAATGCATTCCATTTGTCAACCACTCTGACACTAAAAAAGTTCTTTCTAATACCTCTGTGGCTCATTTGGGCACTCAGTTTCCACCTGTGTTCCCTAGTGCGTGTGCCCCGTGTGTTAAATAGCCTGTCTTTATCTACCCTATAAATTCCCTTGAGAATCTTGAAAGTGGTGATCATGTCCCCCCTAACTTTTCTGTCTTCCAGCGAAGTGAGGTTTAATTCCCGTAGTCTCTCCTCGTAGATCATACCTCTCAGACCGGGTACTAGTCTGGTGGCAAACCTTTGAACCTTTTCCAGTTTAGTCTTATCCTTGACTAGATATGGACTCCATGCTGGGTCTGCATACTCCAGGATTGGCCTGACATATGTGGTATACAAAGTTCTGAATGATTCTTTACACAAGTTTCTGAATGCCGTTCGCATGTTGGCCAGCCTGGCATATGCCGCTGATGTTATCCTTTTGATATGGGCTGCAGGAGATATGTCTGGCGTGATATAAACTCCCAAGTCTTTTTCTTTCTCTAACTCCTGAAGAATTTCCTCTCCCAGATGATACCTTGTATTTGGCCTCCTGCTCCCTACACCTATCTCCATTACATTACATTTGGTTGGGTTAAACTCTAACAATCATTTGTTCGACCATTCCTTCAGTTTGTCTAGGTCTTCTTGAAGCCTCAAACAGTCCTCTTCTGACTTAATCCTTCTCATAATTTTGGCATCGTCCGCAAACATTGAGAGAAATGAATCCATACCCTCCGGGAGATCATTTACATATATCAGAAACAATATAGGACCGAGTACAGAGCCCTGTAGGACTCCACTGGTGACTTCTCGCGAATTGGAGGTCTCACCCCTCACCGTAACTCTCTGCTTCCTATTGCTTAAGTACTCCCTTATCCACTGGAGCACCTTACCAGCTACACCTGCTTGTCTCTCCAGCTTATGTATCAGCTTCTTATGCGGTACTGTGTCAAAGGCTTTCCGACAATCCAAGAAAATGCAGTCTGCCCAGCCCTCTCTTTCTTGCTTAATCTTTGTCACCTGGTCGTAGAATTCTATTAAGGCTGTCAGGCAAGATTTACCCTCCCTGAACCCATGTTGGCGATTTGTCACGAAGTCCTTCTCTCTACATGTGCTACCAGTTTTTTTTCTCACGATCTTCTCCATCACCTTGCATGGTATACAAGTCAAGGACACTGGCCTGTAGTTAAGTGCCTCTTGCCTTTCACCCTTTTTGTATATTGGGACCACATTCGCCGTCTTCCATATTTCTGGTAGGTCTCCTGTCTCCAGTGACCTACTATACACTATGGAGAGTGGCAAGCAAAGTGCCTCTGCACACTCTTTCAGTACCCATGGCGAGATCCCTTCTGGACCAACAGCCTTTCTAACATCCAGATCCAGCAGGTGTCTCTTGACCTCCTCTCTCGTAATTTCGAACTCTTCCAAGGCCGCCTGGTTTACTTCCCTTTCTGCTAGCACAGTGACCTCACCTTGTTCTGTTGTGAAGACCTCTTGGAACCTCTTGTTGAGTTCATCACACACCTCTTTTCCATTCTCTGTATACCTGTCCTCGCCTGTTCTAAGTTTCACTACCTGTTCTTTCACTGTTGTTTTCCTTCTGATGTGACTGTGGAGTAGCTTTGGTTCGGTCTTGGCTTTGTTTGCTATATCATTTTCATAACTTTTCTCTGCTTCTCTTCTCACCCTGACATACTCATTCCTGGTTCTCTGGTATCTCTCTCTGCTTTCTGATGTTCTGTAATTCCGAAAGTTCCTCTACGCATTTTTGTTCAGTTTCTTTGCTTCCATACATGCCCTATTATACCATGGATTCTTCTTTTGCTTCTCGGATTTTTCCTTTTGGGCCGGGATGTTTCTGCTTACTGCCTCCTGACACTTTGGGGTGACATAGTCCATCATATCTTGTACAGACTTAGCTCTGAGGTCTGTGTCCCAAGGTATTTCCCTTAGGAAGCTTCTCATCTCCTCATAATTTCCCTTTCGGTATGCCAGCCTTTGTTTCCTAGTTTTTTTTTTCGGTGGGGGATAATTCCTAGCTCTACCAGGAACTCAAAGTTCAATACACTGTGATCACTCATTCCCAAGGGTGCTTCCATCTTGATTTCCTTTATATCCCACTCATTTAGGGTAAATATCAGGTCAAGCATTGCTCATTCATCTTCTCCTCTCATTTTTGTTGGATCCTTGATGTGCTGGCTTAGAAAGTTTCTTGTTGCCACGTCCAGCAGCTTAGCTCTCCATGCGGGTCTCTGTTCTCCCAATCTATCTTCCCATGGTTGAAGTATCGCATGATTAGTAGTTCAGCTCCATTCCAGATAGCAACAGAAGCTGCTCTCTCTATTATGTTAATGGTGGCCATATTGTTTCTGTCATATTCCTGTCTGTGGTCTTCTGTCATTTGGTGGTGGATTATATATGACTCCGACTATAATTTTTTGCCCTCCAGTTGTTATTGATCCTATTATGTAGTCACTGAAACCTTCACATCCCTGAACAACCAACTCCTCAAAATCCCAGCCTTTTCTTACCAGCAGGCCTACACCACCACCACCACTTCTTCCTTCTCTCTCTTTCCTCATAGCATAATAGTCCTGTGGGAACACTGCATTTGTTATTGTTTTCATCAGCTTTGTTTCTGTGAGAGCTATTATGTCTAGGTTTTTCTCTAGTACCCATTCTCCAAGTTCATTTGCTTTATTTGTAATTCCATCTATGTTATTGTACATTGCTTTAAGGCTCACTTTCTTCTGTCCCTTCTCAAATCTCCTCCTTGGTGAGTGTTCTGCTGGTGCAGGAAGCTGTGCCATGGGTGTGAGGATTTGTGAGGTGGATGCCAGGGTTGCAGAGGATACTGGGATGAGGGGGGTGGGGGTTCAAGTGAAGGGGGAGGGACAGGGAAAGAATGGGGTGAAAGGGGCGGGAGGACAGGAAGGAAAGGGGGGTTTTCTATGCGGAGGAGGGTGGTGGGGTTGCCTTCCCCGCTGGTGTTACTGGGTAGCTGGTTGTGGGTTCCCCCCTCGCCTCTGGGGGTGATATGTTGGGAACTGTGGTTTCCTGGTTTTCCCCTCTCGCCCTGCGCTTCTTCCTTGCTTCTGCTGCCATGACCCTCTCCTCCCTCGTCATGTCCCTCTGGAGGAATACTTTTTTGAATTCTCCCACATGTTGCAGGTGGCTTTTCTTTGTTAGAATCGTGTCCTTTGTGTTCTCGTTTGCAAACCCCTATCTTTAACACACGGTCTCGGTCTTTTTTGTACCAGCCTAACCTGAAAACCTTCTCAATGCTATGTTCAGCCCCTTCCATGTCTAGTGCCTTCAGTATTTCATTCACTGTCGCTTTGTCCTTATCATTCCACTCTTTCCTATTTGAGCCTTCCTGCTCTTTAATACCCAAAGCTACCACTGATCTTTTCCTTTCCAGCAGCTGGCTAGTGGAGCGTGCCGCTTCCTGTGAGGTGGCTGCTTTCATGGCTACCTCCATCACTGCAGACATTACTTCAGAGTTGTTGTTTTTAGCATTTCTGCAAATGTTGTTTTTATTGTGGCATTCTCTTCCAAAATACTATTACCACCTTCTCCCTGGGTGATTGTCTGAGTCTCAGCATCGATACTGTTCTCTTTGAGGGCTTTAATCTCCTCCTTTGCTGCTGTCAGCTCTCTTTTTAGGTTGCTTATTTCATTCTTCATTTCCTGCATCATTTCCTACATCTCACTCTTGATGTCCTCCAGAAACTGGGCAAACATTTCCTTCATTTCGTCACCTGAACTTTTCCCTGTTCCCCTGTTGCCTCTGGCTGTCATGCTTGACCCTGTTCCTAGTTGTGCCGTGAAAGGATTTGTCAGAAGGGCAGAGCGGGGTGGGGGAGAGAGAGATAGAGAGAGAGATGAGAGAGAGAGAGAGAGAGAGGAGAGAGAGAGAGAGAGAGAGAGAGGAGAGAGAGAGAGAGAGAGAGAGAGAGAGAGAGAGAGAGAGAGAGAGAGAGAGAGAGAGAGAGAGAGAGAGAGAGAGAGAGACAGAGAAAAAGAGAAAAAGAGAGATGGAAGAGAGAGAGAGAGAGAGAGAGAGAGAGAGAGAGAGAGAGAGAGAGGCAACCTGTCCTCTTAAAAAGAACGTCAACAGTTGCCGTTTGACTCTACGGCTGTTTTTGGACGTTATTTTGTCTTAAACTACGTCTATTTTCGCTTCCATGGACTATCTCTTGTTATACAATGAAATACCACACTCTTATTATTCTATAACTCACAGACTATGCTCTGATATATGTTCTTCAAGTAAAAATACATATATTTTTGCCTTAATTAGGCCATAATCCAGAAAATTCCAGCCTTTCGATCTTTATATTTAGGAAAACATCTAATAAATTTGGAAATGAATTTTTCGTTCGCCGACAGTTTCCTGTTACTATTTAGTCTTTTATGCTTTAATGTCGCTGGTCATTGTGACTTTCCCAGGATTTATATATGTTTTGTAGTAGCATTTAGTCACACTACAGTAATTTAACTAATGGAAAACCTTTATAGTCGTCGTAAATTAGTAATAATCATTTATCAAATAATAAATTAGCAAACATGTACAACTTCTAATGTTACGACTTTTTGGGTAGGCTGTTCTGTTTGTTTACAACCCCAATGTTTCAAAAAACACAATACTTTTAATATATAAGTGAATAAGTATGCTCTAATACATGGTCTTCATTGAAAATTATGTTTTTTTTTTGTTAATTTGTCCATAATGAATAAGATTCGTTACTGTTGATCTTTATATTAAGAAAAACATATAAGAAATTTGGTATTGAATTTTCGTTCAAATAAAGTTTCCAGTTACTATTTCCTAGTTATCCTTAAATGTAGGTGGTCATTATTTTACTGTTATGTATATAGAAATTTAGCATTATGCATTTATAATACAGAACAATTTGGTCGTTCCACTGCCTCATAATTATATAAAATTCATTGTGACAAATACTTGATAATTAAAATCAGAGTTTTTTGACAACTATAAAAAATCCTGTTGAAATCATGCCGTTTTGAGTTGTCATACGCTTCTTAGTAAATAATATTGTGTAATGTTTGGCACAATTTATCACTGTATTTACAAACTGTTTAGGTATTAATGTATTCATTTTTTTTAATGTGTAATATGTTACTTAATCCTAAACTTCTTTTGCAATATTTATATCAGATATAAATAATTGTCGCGAAACGGCGTATGAAAAAATAAATTTCCCCAAATGAAATTACTGTATCGGCGATCGAGCGGCAATATTTAAAAGTGTATACTCTTGTCACTGTTCTGACATTAGTTTTCGATGTACGTATTTCATTTTTGTACCAATGTGTTCGCAATAGAATGTTCTAGAAGAACATAAGTATAAAACGTCACATTAGGATGTGTTCGACCGGCAACATATATAAAAACTACGTTGATTATACTCGTCGTGTCAATAATACAATTGTTTTACCACGCTGATTCAATGCCATACTGTTTTCTCAAATAAGCTCTTCGGCTATTAGAGAAAACGTAAATTTCATGGCGAACATTTGTAAACTATCCCCAAGTAGATCGGATCGAAATTGGAATTTATACAAATATTTATTCTCGTGTTGCCCGCCAGTGTCACCCTTGAGTAACCAGAAACGGATATAAAAACTAGGCTAACTCATCCTAATCCTTGCACAAGCCCTCCAGAATTTCTTTATTGAAGATCAGCAAAAAATTATTGCGCAGCTCATATTATACAGTTTAAGAATGGGATTTCCTTGTTCTAAAGGAATGAAAATGACACTGCCTTAATCTCAGTCGATTAAGGCAGTGTCTGGGATGCTCCCGGTGCCCGTGCCTGGTGCTCGTGCACCAGGCACGGGCGATAGTGTACGTTTAATTGTTCTTTTAGTGTAAATAACGGAATAAAATGTAAGACATAGTCTGCAGATCTTTTTCCAGATGTCTTTTATTTTTTTTTCCTAAAGAAAACTAAGATATTGCTAATTTTGCTTAACAAGTACATTAATTATTAACTTTTTGTCGTTATTATTGTTATAATTAAAAGAATTACACCTTGTTTTTTGCTTATGTACAAAACATAGTCTAATAACCACAGTTCGTTGCCCCCAAATCAACACAACATAACCAGTTTACTCATGTCATCGCCCCTAAATCAACAAAAACAACCAGTGTAACATTTTGTTTACAGCAGTGTAACACAAAAAAAACATTTTTAAGACTGGTTTTAGGCTAGATTAATCTTCGTATGCTGTATACGAACTGAACGACCGGGCTTCACAACAAAAACATGGGCACATCAGTTGCATTATTCCGGTAATATTGAACTACTGTTCATTGTTATTAGTTTAACAATACTGTTAGGGAATGTCATAAGAGTTAGGGAATGTCATAAGAGGAGTCACAGGGCAACAAAAGATACCCAGCTTCTGGGTACGGGATCTTTGCCCGAAACGCTATGCATGCTAGTGGCTTTTCAATAATAATAATAATTTATTTAGGAAAAATATATACATAGATGCAGAGTTACAGTACAAACATTCTGTTTGATTTTTAGATAAAGGTAGTACATACAATACCTAAAGCCACTAGTATGCATAGCGTTTCGGGCAAGATTGTAAAATCATCATTATTCCTATTTTCTCTCTTAACCCCCAGTGTACCTTCTCGTATAAAAATAAATAAATAACCAGGGTTTTTTATGCGGCTGTGCTGAAAGCCTGACGTAAAATAAATCATTGTGTCAGAGAACAGGAAGCTACAAATTAGGCTTATATTGAGGTTCCCCCCTCCCCCCTTTCCCCCCAATTACGGGTCTGTCTAATTACCACAAGCTACCACAAGCTACACAAGCTTCACAAATCTTCCTGGCAATACGTTAGTAATGAATAAATATGATATGTTAGGCTAACCTAACCTAACCTAACCTAATCAAACCTAACCAAATCTAACCTAACCAAATCTAACCTAACCAAATCTAACCTAACCAAATCTAACCTAACTTAACCAAACCTAACCTAACCTAACCTAACCTAACCGACGCTTGGATCGTCGACTTGATTTGGTGTCACCAGTTCTTTATTTTCGTCTAATTCCTTTATAAAAAGATACTTTTTCAGATTAAAATTATGTTTTTTCGTGTTGTACATTCAGTACCAACATTATAATGAGTAAATATATCTTATTTATTCATTACTAACATATTGCCAGGAAGCTATGTGAAGCTTGTGTAGCTTGTGGTAGCTTGTAATTAGACAGACCGCCAATTACTGGTGGAGTAAATCAGCCTAGCCTACTTCTTCCTAGCATAACCTAGCCAACACTAGCCAAGCCTAGTCTACCCTTGCCTAGCCTAGCAAACAGCCCTTGAACCCCCTACTGTTAAGACTCTGCTCTCTGATTGTACCTATGACACCTATTATTAATTTCCTTCTGTATCTTTAGCTCCAGTATGTTGTTATATTATGCTGTGCAAATTTGGGACCTGGCCCTCCAGTATCTTACATATATGTATTATTTGATACCATTCTTGTCTCCTGTCCAGAGAGTACATTTTGAGAGCTTTGAGACGGTCTGAATTATTTAGATTTTTTATCATTTATATGTTTGCTGTTTATGGTCTCTTTATTTCCTCTAATTCAGAGATTTCTCCTGTTCAGAAAGGGGAAGTCAGTACCGAGCAATACTCAAGATGGGACAGCACCAGTTATTTGAATAGTATTAGCATTACTGTGGGTGGGGTCTTTGAATTTTAACATTCTCATAAACCATCCCATTATTTTTCTGGCTGCCACTATATTTGCTCAGTTATGTTCACAAAGTGTGAGGTCGTCAGACGTCGTAATTCTCAGATCTCTTGCATGTTTTTTCCTTCTTAGAGTAGGTCTGATTGTGTCCTGTGTTCCTTGTTTCATTTAATTTCCTCGTTTCTACCATACTTCAGCACCTGTAACTTATCACTGTTATTTCTGTTTTTTCAATGTCTCCAACAGTGCCAATTTTCTTGTGTCTTCTGTATCATCTGTAGAGTTTCATTGTTCAAATGTGTTATAAAATACATGCACCACCATCTTAGTGGTGCATATATGCATTCTACCTTGCATTTATATGCAAGGTAGAAAAATAGGCATGAAAAAATATATATGAAAAATATGCATTTTTGTTTTTTTTAAATTAATCTAAACTGATGCTATTGTATATTTGTTATTAAAATATTTTTGTTTTTTTTAGGTAAAATTTAAATCAGACAACATTATCAATTGCAACATTACAACATTGTCAACAATTCTATCTGAGAGAACATTACAGCAATGGCTTCCAGTAATTCAAGTAAGTTACATTATAATTGTGATTTGTATATAATATATACTTTAAATATTATTTTTATAGGTTATTAATTTTATTTGGGTGTAAGTTCACATTATCATTAGATATAGAGTATAAAATCTTAATTTTGTCTGTTAAAATTGCATATCTATTTCAAACTTTATTAATACCACAAAATGTTAGTTAAGTTGAATATTAATTTAATATTATTGGAAGATCAAAAAACTTAGTCAAATAAATATTTGATTCACAATTAAATTATTTGCAGTTCAAAAGTTGCAATTTTGATTTACATTGAAAATTCCAGATTATTCTTCTCTTATTTAAACATATTAAATTTGGTTTACTTGTGTAATTAATAAAATCTGGTGCTGTACAGGTTCTCAATAATACAATCATAATTCTCCGCTCTGTCTTCTGTAGCACTGTATTGCTTTGTGCTCTTTCATTATGCTGCTACTGTGTTTTTTGTACCACTGTATTACATTTTAAACATTTTACTCTTTATGATTGCCCAGATTATCTTTATTTACAGGCCAGAAGAAACCTTTCCAGCGGTGTTGTCCCATCTGCAGTAATGTCATTAGTGTTCGTCGACATTTCTGCAACTGTGGACACAGCTTTATAGATGAAAAGCGTAAGGGTGATGTAGAGCGGGAGGAGAAATCTAAGGAAATGGGTCGAAGAGCTGCTAAGCATCAAAACCTTTGCAGATCATTTTACAGCCATTAAAAAATCTGTAAGTATTTCATGCATTCTGTTATTTCTTCAATTAGAATTGTATCATATTGTATTAATATCCATTCTGTTAGGTTTTAAATTGTCCCACAAATAAACAGATTTTAAGCCATTTGATAATTAATTAGTATTAACATTTTCAATTTTGGTGAATACTGTACTTATTGATGTTAATAATAAAGTAATGTGCATTATATAAGTATTTTTGTGTTATTTTATATATTTTTAATTTCCATTAGTTATGTAATTATACTTTAATGATATAACTATCAGTAGGTCTCTTAAACTAGGTAAGAAAAGTACATCTTAAGCTACTTCGGTACTTCTGCACTTTTGCAGATGTACCCAATGCTGTATGAGGGAGGGATGCTGTCTGTTTCAGAAGCTTATGGTTATCCTATTTTATATTCTGTAATCATAAAGTTAATCTCTTTTTTTTATAATTGAAGCCATATCTCTTGAACACTGTGTTCAAATTAACACTAAAAATATTTTAGTTATGTTTGTAAATATTTTGTTGTATTGCAGGTCTCTAAGCTACAAGGTGGTGGTTATCAAGTTGCTGTCATCTATTTTAAGGTCGGCAATAGAAATACCACAAAGGGCATGCTACCAGGAAGTGGTTTGTCAAGCAAAAATGTAAATAATCGCACCGAATTGTTTTATCTTGGTAATTATTATTATTATTATTTTGCATAAGCTAACAATAAAAATCATAAACACCTGCATGTTCCTTTGTGTTGGCAATAATGAAAAGCATTTACATAGTACAGTAGTTTAGTTCATATATTATGCATCCCATATCCATGTTGTTAGCGGTAGTGGAAATGGTTGCAGAGGCACATAATTAATTGGCTCCGGGACTGAACCAAGCAATTCATTTTAGCTAAGCAAGTTTCAATCTTGATGACCTAATTACATAATTCCATGCACATCACCACATTGACAATGGGCTCGAGACCGACCATGAGTACAGATTTTAAATTAAGCAACTGACATGTGTGGAGAGCTAGTGTCACAATTGATATGTTTATCTTGCACACTGCCTCCATCCAGTGGACAGCGGTGGATAGGTTACAATCACTTAGTTACTACATACAGTTAGCAAACTGGTGATATTTGACAAAGATTTCTGGCAGCAGCTCATTTTGAATGAAATATTTACTCATATCTTGAACATTTGTTATAGAATTTTCCGAATTCACATATCTTTTTTCACTCCATCACATAGTGGAGGAGGGTGTGCAAATAATTTTGACACACTTTACTTTGCATCAGGTCTATATCAGCAGATAATGAGACTTCCTTTACATATGGGTACCAAAATTCCCATAATGACATAGTTCCTCATTGCTGCCAAATTTCACATTACAGTGTTTCTTTCAATTAAAGTTTTTTTGAGCACATATTTTGTAATGATGATACCATATTAATTTTACGCATGTTTCTTTATTTTCAGCATACATGCAGGACAATGGATCAAGTGTCAACAAGATACCAACAAATAATATAGATGCCCAAGAAGATATCAACATCAGTGAGGCAAAAGAAAAGAATGGGGAGCAAGAGCTAAAGTTAAAGAAAATGAAGAAAAAACGAAGACTGTCTGAAGATTCAACTATTAAAGGTAATCAAAACTCATTCTTCGTTTTTTAAATTCAAAGCAAAACTTGTATATATTTTAGACAAGTTTTTAGGTTCCACAATTACATTACTGATTTGTTGTATAAAGTAGTTGTATTATATACAGCAGATGAGTCACAATAATGTTGCTGAAGAATGTTGTCCTAACCACACACTAAAAGATGAAAATACAAAGACGTTTCGGTCCGTTCTGGACCACTATTAATTCAATTGTTAGTTGTATTATACTTGACTGCTGATATAGTTTATTTCATGTATTCCAGTTCACAGTAATATTAAAATTAACATCAGAGCCTGACGGCTCAGTGGACAGTGCTCTGGGTTTGTAATCCTAAGGGTCAAGGTTCTATCCCTATTAGATGCTGAAACAAATGGGCAGTTTCTTTTGCCTTGATGCACCTATTCACCTAACAGTAAATAGGTACTTGGGAGTTTGACAGCTGATATGGTATATATATATGCATACACATATATATATGTCGTACCTAGTAGCCAGAACTCACTTCTTGCCCTACTATGCAATCCCCGATTTGCCTAATAGGCCGAGTGATTTACTTTATTTTCAATAAATTGTTTCCAATTAGTTTATTTGAATTATTATTATTATATTATATTAGGAACATAAATTAATGACTTAGTTGTGTGAGTATAGGTTACGTTTAGATAGGTTAGGTAAGGTTGGTTAGGTTCGGTCATATATCTACGTTAGTTTTAACTCAAATTTCAACAAATTAACTTATAAATAATGAAATGGAATGATTTATCATTTCATAAGAAAAAAATGAGAAAAATACATAAATTCAGGAAAACTTGGCTTATTAGGCAAATCGGGCCTTGCATAGTAGGCCGAGTATGACGTTATGGCTACTAGGTACAACATATATATATATATATATATATATATGCGAACAAGCCTGAATGGTCCCCAGGACTATATGCGAATGAAAACTCACACCCCAGAAGTGACTCGAACCCATACTCCCAGAAGCAACGCAACTGGTAACTACAGGGCGCCTTAATCCGCTTGACCATCACGGCCGTCAAAAGGAAGTGATAGCCGAGGCTATTTGAGCCACTTCCCCGACGGCAACTCGGATGGTAATCTTGGGCATAGCATTTCACCAAATCACCTCATTCTTTGGGGCACACGTGAGGAACACAAATGCGAACAAGCCTGAATGGTCCCCAGGACTATATGCGAATGAAAACTCACACCCCAGAAGTGACTCGAACCCATACTCCCAGAAGCAACGCAACTGGTAACTACAGGGCGCCTTAATCCGCTTGACCATCACGGCCGTCAAAAGGAAGTGATAGCCGAGGCTATTTGAGCCACTTCCCCGACGGCAACTCGGATGGTAATCTTGGGCATAGCATTTCACCAAATCACCTCATTCTTTGGGGCACACATGAGGAACACAAATGCGAACAAGCCTGAATGGTCCCCAGGACTATATGCGAATGAAAACTCACACCCCAGAAGTGACTCAAACCCATACTCCCAGAAGCAACGCAACTGGTAACTACAGGGCGCCTTAATCCGCTTGACCATCACGGCCGTCAAAAGGAAGTGATAGCCGAGGCTATTTGAGCCACTTCCCCGACGGCAACTCGGATGGTAATCTTGGGCATAGCATTTCACCAAATCACCTCATTCTTTGGGGCACACGTGAGGAACACAAATGCGAACAAGCCTGAATGGTCCCCAGGACTATATGCGAATGAAAACTCACACCCCAGAAGTGACTCGAACCCATACTCCCAGAAGCAACGCAACTGGTAACTACAGGGCGCCTTAATCCGCTTGACCATCACGGCCGTCAAAAGGAAGTGATAGCCGAGGCTATTTGAGCCACTTCCCCGACGGCAACTCGGATGGTAATCTTGGGCATAGCATTTCACCAAATCACCTCATTCTTTGGGGCACACGTGAGGAACACAAATGCGAACAAGCCTGAATGGTCCCCAGGACTATATGCGAATGAAAACTCACACCCCAGAAGTGACTCAAACCCATACTCCCAGAAGCAACGCAACTGGTAACTACAGGGCGCCTTAATCCGCTTGACCATCACGGCCGTCAAAAGGAAGTGATAGCCGAGGCTATTTGAGCCACTTCCCCGACGGCAACTCGGATGGTAATCTTGGGCATAGCATTTCACCAAATCACCTCATTCTTTGGGGCACACGTGAGGAACACAAATGCGAACAAGCCTGAATGGTCCCCAGGACTATATGCGAATGAAAACTCACACCCCAGAAGTGACTCGAACCCATACTCCCAGAAGCAACGCAACTGGTAACTACAGGGCGCCTTAATCCGCTTGACCATCACGGCCGTCAAAAGGAAGTGATAGCCGAGGCTATTTGAGCCACTTCCCCGACGGCAACTCGGATGGTAATCTTGGGCATAGCATTTCACCAAATCACCTCATTCTTTGGGGCACACGTGAGGAACACAAATGCGAACAAGCCTGAATGGTCCCCAGGACTATATGCGAATGAAAACTCACACCCCAGAAGTGACTCGAACCCATACTCCCAGAAGCAACGCAACTGGTAACTACAGGGCGCCTTAATCCGCTTGACCATCACGGCCGTCAAAAGGAAGTGATAGCCGAGGCTATTTGAGCCACTTCCCAGACGGCAACTCGGATGGTAATCTTGGGCATAGCATTTCACCAAATCACCTCATTCTTTGGGGCACACGTGAGGAACACAAATGCGAACAAGCCTGAATGGTCCCCAGGACTATATGCGAATGAAAACTCACACCCCAGAAGTGACTCGAACCCATACTCCCAGAAGCAACGCAACTGGTAACTACAGGGCGCCTTAATCCGCTTGACCATCACGGCCGTCAAAAGGAAGTGATAGCCGAGGCTATTTGAGCCACTTCCCCGACGGCAACTCGGATGGTAATCTTGGGCATAGCATTTCACCAAATCACCTCATTCTTTGGGGCACACGTGAGGAACACAAATGCGAACAAGCCTGAATGGTCCCCAGGACTATATGCGAATGAAAACTCACACCCCAGAAGTGACTCGAACCCATACTCCCAGAAGCAACGCAACTGGTAACTACAGGGCGCCTTAATCCGCTTGACCATCACGGCCGTCAAAAGGAAGTGATAGCCGAGGCTATTTGAGCCACTTCCCCGACGGCAACTCGGATGGTAATCTTGGGCATAGCATTTCACCAAATCACCTCATTCTTTGGGGCACACGTGAGGAACACAAATGCGAACAAGCCTGAATGGTCCCCAGGACTATATGCGAATGAAAACTCACACCCCAGAAGTGACTCGAACCCATACTCCCAGAAGCAACGCAACTGGTAACTACAGGGCGCCTTAATCCGCTTGACCATCACGGCCGTCAAAAGGAAGTGATAGCCGAGGCTATTTGAGCCACTTCCCCGACGGCAACTCGGATGGTAATCTTGGGCATAGCATTTCACCAAATCACCTCATTCTTTGGGGCACACGTGAGGAACACAAATGCGAACAAGCCTGAATGGTCCCCAGCACTATATGCGAATGAAAACTCACACCCCAGAAGTGACTCGAACCCATACTCCCAGAAGCAACGCAACTGGTAACTACAGGGCGCCTTAATCCGCTTGACCATCACGGCCGTCAAAAGGAAGTGATAGCCGAGGCTATTTGAGCCACTTCCCTGACGGCAACTCGGATGGTAATCTTGGGCATAGCATTTCACCAAATCACTTCATTCTTTGGGGCACACGTGAGGAACACAAATGCGAACAAGCCTGAATGGTCCCCAGGACTATATGCGAATGAAAACTCACACCCCAGAAGTGACTCGAACCCATACTCCCAGAAGCAACGCAACTGGTAACTACAGGGCGCCTTAATCCGCTTGACCATCACGGCCGTCAAAAGGAAGTGATAGCCGAGGCTATTTGAGCCACTTCCCCGACGGCAACTCGGATGGTAATCTTGGGCATAGCATTTCACCAAATCACCTCATTCTTTGGGGCACACGTGAGGAACACAAATGCGAACAAGCCTGAATGGTCCCCAGGACTATATGCGAATGAAAACTCACACCCCAGAAGTGACTCGAACCCATACTCCCAGAAGCAACGCAACTGGTAACTACAGGGCGCCTTAATCCGCTTGACCATCACGGCCGTCAAAAGGAAGTGATAGCCGAGGCTATTTGAGCCACTTCCCCGACGGCAACTCGGATGGTAATCTTGGGAATAGCATTTCACCAAATCACCTCATTCTTTGGGGCACACGTGAGGAACACAAATGCGAACAAGCCTGAATGGTCCCCAGGACTATATGCGAATGAAAACTCACACCCCAGAAGTGACTCGAACCCATACTCCCAGAAGCAACGCAACTGGTAACTACAGGGCGCCTTAATCCGCTTGACCATCACGGCCGTCAAAAGGAAGTGATAGCCGAGGCTATTTGAGCCACTTCCCCGACGGCAACTCGGATGGTAATCTTGGGCATAGCATTTCACCAAATCACCTCATTCTTTGGGGCACACGTGAGGAACACAAATGCGAACAAGCCTGAATGGTCCCCAGGACTATATGCGAATGAAAACTCACACCCCAGAAGTGACTCAAACCCATACTCCCAGAAGCAACGCAACTGGTAACTACAGGGCGCCTTAATCCGCTTGACCATCACGGCCGTCAAAAGGAAGTGATAGCCGAGGCTATTTGAGCCACTTCCCAGACGGCAACTCGGATGGTAATCTTGGGCATAGCATTTCACCAAATCACCTCATTCTTTGGGGCACACGTGAGGAACACAAATGCGAACAAGCCTGAATGGTCCCCAGGACTATATGCGAATGAAAACTCACACCCCAGAAGTGACTCGAACCCATACTCCCAAAAGCAACGCAACTGGTAACTACAGGGCGCCTTAATCCGCTTGACCATCACGGCCCTCAAAAGGAAGTGATAGCCGAGGCTATTTGAGCCACTTCCCCGACGGCAACTCGGATGGTAATCTTGGGCATAGCATTTCACCAAATCACCTCATTCTTTGGGGCACACGTGAGGAACACAAATGCGAACAAGCCTGAATGGTCCCCAGGACTATATGCGAATGAAAACTCACACCCCAGAAGTGACTCGAACCCATACTCCCAGAAGCAACGCAACTGGTAACTACAGGGCGCCTTAATCCGCTTGACCATCACGGCCGTCAAAAGGAAGTGATAGCCGAGGCTATTTGAGCCACTTCCCCGACGGCAACTCGGATGGTAATCTTGGGCATAGCATTTCACCAAATCACCTCATTCTTTGGGGCACACGTGAGGAACACAAATGCGAACAAGCCTGAATGGTCCCCAGGACTATATGCGAATGAAAACTCACACCCCAGAAGTGACTCGAACCCATACTCCCAGAAGCAACGCAACTGGTAACTACAGGGCGCCTTAATCCGCTTGACCATCACGGCCGTCAAAAGGAAGTGATAGCCGAGGCTATTTGAGCCACTTCCCCGACGGCAACTCGGATGGTAATCTTGGGCATAGCATTTCACCAAATCACCTCATTCTTTGGGGCACACGTGAGGAACACAAATGCGAACAAGCCTGAATGGTCCCCAGGACTATATGCGAATGAAAACTCACACCCCAGAAGTGACTCGAACCCATACTCCCAGAAGCAACGCAACTGGTAACTACAGGGCGCCTTAATCCGCTTGACCATCACGGCCGTCAAAAGGAAGTGATAGCCGAGGCTATTTGAGCCACTTCCCAGACGGCAACTCGGATGGTAATCTTGGGCATAGCATTTCACCAAATCACCTCATTCTTTGGGGCACACGTGAGGAACACAAATGCGAACAAGCCTGAATGGTCCCCAGGACTATATGCGAATGAAAACTCACACCCCAGAAGTGACTCGAACCCATACTCCCAGAAGCAACGCAACTGGTAACTACAGGGCGCCTTAATCCGCTTGACCATCACGGCCGTCAAAAGGAAGTGATAGCCGAGGCTATTTGAGCCACTTCCCCGACGGCAACTCGGATGGTAATCTTGGGCATAGCATTTCACCAAATCACCTCATTCTTTGGGGCACACGTGAGGAACACAAATGCGAACAAGCCTGAATGGTCCCCAGGACTATATGCGAATGAAAACTCACACCCCAGAAGTGACTCGAACCCATACTCCCAGAAGCAACGCAACTGGTAACTACAGGGCGCCTTAATCCGCTTGACCATCACGGCCGTCAAAAGGAAGTGATAGCCGAGGCTATTTGAGCCACTTCCCCGACGGCAACTCGGATGGTAATCTTGGGCATAGCATTTCACCAAATCACCTCATTCTTTGGGGCACACATGAGGAACACAAATGCGAACAAGCCTGAATGGTCCCCAGGACTATATGCGAATGAAAACTCACACCCCAGAAGTGACTCAAACCCATACTCCCAGAAGCAACGCAACTGGTAACTACAGGGCGCCTTAATCCGCTTGACCATCACGGCCGTCAAAAGGAAGTGATAGCCGAGGCTATTTGAGCCACTTCCCCGACGGCAACTCGGATGGTAATCTTGGGCATAGCATTTCACCAAATCACCTCATTCTTTGGGGCACACGTGAGGAACACAAATGCGAACAAGCCTGAATGGTCCCCAGGACTATATGCGAATGAAAACTCACACCCCAGAAGTGACTCGAACCCATACTCCCAGAAGCAACGCAACTGGTAACTACAGGGCGCCTTAATCCGCTTGACCATCACGGCCGTCAAAAGGAAGTGATAGCCGAGGCTATTTGAGCCACTTCCCCGACGGCAACTCGGATGGTAATCTTGGGCATAGCATTTCACCAAATCACCTCATTCTTTGGGGCACACGTGAGGAACACAAATGCGAACAAGCCTGAATGGTCCCCAGGACTATATGCGAATGAAAACTCACACCCCAGAAGTGACTCAAACCCATACTCCCAGAAGCAACGCAACTGGTAACTACAGGGCGCCTTAATCCGCTTGACCATCACGGCCGTCAAAAGGAAGTGATAGCCGAGGCTATTTGAGCCACTTCCCCGACGGCAACTCGGATGGTAATCTTGGGCATAGCATTTCACCAAATCACCTCATTCTTTGGGGCACACGTGAGGAACACAAATGCGAACAAGCCTGAATGGTCCCCAGGACTATATGCGAATGAAAACTCACACCCCAGAAGTGACTCGAACCCATACTCCCAGAAGCAACGCAACTGGTAACTACAGGGCGCCTTAATCCGCTTGACCATCACGGCCGTCAAAAGGAAGTGATAGCCGAGGCTATTTGAGCCACTTCCCCGACGGCAACTCGGATGGTAATCTTGGGCATAGCATTTCACCAAATCACCTCATTCTTTGGGGCACACGTGAGGAACACAAATGCGAACAAGCCTGAATGGTCCCCAGGACTATATGCGAATGAAAACTCACACCCCAGAAGTGACTCGAACCCATACTCCCAGAAGCAACGCAACTGGTAACTACAGGGCGCCTTAATCCGCTTGACCATCACGGCCGTCAAAAGGAAGTGATAGCCGAGGCTATTTGAGCCACTTCCCAGACGGCAACTCGGATGGTAATCTTGGGCATAGCATTTCACCAAATCACCTCATTCTTTGGGGCACACGTGAGGAACACAAATGCGAACAAGCCTGAATGGTCCCCAGGACTATATGCGAATGAAAACTCACACCCCAGAAGTGACTCGAACCCATACTCCCAGAAGCAACGCAACTGGTAACTACAGGGCGCCTTAATCCGCTTGACCATCACGGCCGTCAAAAGGAAGTGATAGCCGAGGCTATTTGAGCCACTTCCCCGACGGCAACTCGGATGGTAATCTTGGGCATAGCATTTCACCAAATCACCTCATTCTTTGGGGCACACGTGAGGAACACAAATGCGAACAAGCCTGAATGGTCCCCAGGACTATATGCGAATGAAAACTCACACCCCAGAAGTGACTCGAACCCATACTCCCAGAAGCAACGCAACTGGTAACTACAGGGCGCCTTAATCCGCTTGACCATCACGGCCGTCAAAAGGAAGTGATAGCCGAGGCTATTTGAGCCACTTCCCCGACGGCAACTCGGATGGTAATCTTGGGCATAGCATTTCACCAAATCACCTCATTCTTTGGGGCACACGTGAGGAACACAAATGCGAACAAGCCTGAATGGTCCCCAGGACTATATGCGAATGAAAACTCACACCCCAGAAGTGACTCGAACCCATACTCCCAGAAGCAACGCAACTGGTAACTACAGGGCGCCTTAATCCGCTTGACCATCACGGCCGTCAAAAGGAAGTGATAGCCGAGGCTATTTGAGCCACTTCCCCGACGGCAACTCGGATGGTAATCTTGGGCATAGCATTTCACCAAATCACCTCATTCTTTGGGGCACACGTGAGGAACACAAATGCGAACAAGCCTGAATGGTCCCCAGCACTATATGCGAATGAAAACTCACACCCCAGAAGTGACTCGAACCCATACTCCCAGAAGCAACGCAACTGGTAACTACAGGGCGCCTTAATCCGCTTGACCATCACGGCCGTCAAAAGGAAGTGATAGCCGAGGCTATTTGAGCCACTTCCCTGACGGCAACTCGGATGGTAATCTTGGGCATAGCATTTCACCAAATCACTTCATTCTTTGGGGCACACGTGAGGAACACAAATGCGAACAAGCCTGAATGGTCCCCAGGACTATATGCGAATGAAAACTCACACCCCAGAAGTGACTCGAACCCATACTCCCAGAAGCAACGCAACTGGTAACTACAGGGCGCCTTAATCCGCTTGACCATCACGGCCGTCAAAAGGAAGTGATAGCCGAGGCTATTTGAGCCACTTCCCCGACGGCAACTCGGATGGTAATCTTGGGCATAGCATTTCACCAAATCACCTCATTCTTTGGGGCACACGTGAGGAACACAAATGCGAACAAGCCTGAATGGTCCCCAGGACTATATGCGAATGAAAACTCACACCCCAGAAGTGACTCGAACCCATACTCCCAGAAGCAACGCAACTGGTAACTACAGGGCGCCTTAATCCGCTTGACCATCACGGCCGTCAAAAGGAAGTGATAGCCGAGGCTATTTGAGCCACTTCCCCGACGGCAACTCGGATGGTAATCTTGGGCATAGCATTTCACCAAATCACCTCATTCTTTGGGGCACACGTGAGGAACACAAATGCGAACAAGCCTGAATGGTCCCCAGGACTATATGCGAATGAAAACTCACACCCCAGAAGTGACTCGAACCCATACTCCCAGAAGCAACGCAACTGGTAACTACAGGGCGCCTTAATCCGCTTGACCATCACGGCCGTCAAAAGGAAGTGATAGCCGAGGCTATTTGAGCCACTTCCCCGACGGCAACTCGGATGGTAATCTTGGGCATAGCATTTCACCAAATCACCTCATTCTTTGGGGCACACGTGAGGAACACAAATGCGAACAAGCCTGAATGGTCCCCAGGACTATATGCGAATGAAAACTCACACCCCAGAAGTGACTCAAACCCATACTCCCAGAAGCAACGCAACTGGTAACTACAGGGCGCCTTAATCCGCTTGACCATCACGGCCGTCAAAAGGAAGTGATAGCCGAGGCTATTTGAGCCACTTCCCAGACGGCAACTCGGATGGTAATCTTGGGCATAGCATTTCACCAAATCACCTCATTCTTTGGGGCACACGTGAGGAACACAAATGCGAACAAGCCTGAATGGTCCCCAGGACTATATGCGAATGAAAACTCACACCCCAGAAGTGACTCGAACCCATACTCCCAAAAGCAACGCAACTGGTAACTACAGGGCGCCTTAATCCGCTTGACCATCACGGCCCTCAAAAGGAAGTGATAGCCGAGGCTATTTGAGCCACTTCCCCGACGGCAACTCGGATGGTAATCTTGGGCATAGCATTTCACCAAATCACCTCATTCTTTGGGGCACACGTGAGGAACACAAATGCGAACAAGCCTGAATGGTCCCCAGGACTATATGCGAATGAAAACTCACACCCCAGAAGTGACTCGAACCCATACTCCCAGAAGCAACGCAACTGGTAACTACAGGGCGCCTTAATCCGCTTGACCATCACGGCCGTCAAAAGGAAGTGATAGCCGAGGCTATTTGAGCCACTTCCCCGACGGCAACTCGGATGGTAATCTTGGGCATAGCATTTCACCAAATCACCTCATTCTTTGGGGCACACGTGAGGAACACAAATGCGAACAAGCCTGAATGGTCCCCAGGACTATATGCGAATGAAAACTCACACCCCAGAAGTGACTCGAACCCATACTCCCAGAAGCAACGCAACTGGTAACTACAGGGCGCCTTAATCCGCTTGACCATCACGGCCGTCAAAAGGAAGTGATAGCCGAGGCTATTTGAGCCACTTCCCCGACGGCAACTCGGATGGTAATCTTGGGCATAGCATTTCACCAAATCACCTCATTCTTTGGGGCACACGTGAGGAACACAAATGCGAACAAGCCTGAATGGTCCCCAGGACTATATGCGAATGAAAACTCACACCCCAGAAGTGACTCGAACCCATACTCCCAGAAGCAACGCAACTGGTAACTACAGGGCGCCTTAATCCGCTTGACCATCACGGCCGTCAAAAGGAAGTGATAGCCGAGGCTATTTGAGCCACTTCCCAGACGGCAACTCGGATGGTAATCTTGGGCATAGCATTTCACCAAATCACCTCATTCTTTGGGGCACACGTGAGGAACACAAATGCGAACAAGCCTGAATGGTCCCCAGGACTATATGCGAATGAAAACTCACACCCCAGAAGTGACTCGAACCCATACTCCCAGAAGCAACGCAACTGGTAACTACAGGGCGCCTTAATCCGCTTGACCATCACGGCCGTCAAAAGGAAGTGATAGCCGAGGCTATTTGAGCCACTTCCCCGACGGCAACTCGGATGGTAATCTTGGGCATAGCATTTCACCAAATCACCTCATTCTTTGGGGCACACGTGAGGAACACAAATGCGAACAAGCCTGAATGGTCCCCAGGACTATATGCGAATGAAAACTCACACCCCAGAAGTGACTCGAACCCATACTCCCAGAAGCAACGCAACTGGTAACTACAGGGCGCCTTAATCCGCTTGACCATCACGGCCGTCAAAAGGAAGTGATAGCCGAGGCTATTTGAGCCACTTCCCCGACGGCAACTCGGATGGTAATCTTGGGCATAGCATTTCACCAAATCACCTCATTCTTTGGGGCACACGTGAGGAACACAAATGCGAACAAGCCTGAATGGTCCCCAGGACTATATGCGAATGAAAACTCACACCCCAGAAGTGACTCGAACCCATACTCCCAGAAGCAACGCAACTGGTAACTACAGGGCGCCTTAATCCGCTTGACCATCACGGCCGTCAAAAGGAAGTGATAGCCGAGGCTATTTGAGCCACTTCCCCGACGGCAAGTCGGATGGTAATCTTGGGCATAGCATTTCACCAAATCACCTCATTCTTTGGGGCACACGTGAGGAACACAAATGCGAACAAGCCTGAATGGTCCCCAGGACTATATGCGAATGAAAACTCACACCCCAGAAGTGACTCGAACCCATACTCCCAGAAGCAACGCAACTGGTAACTACAGGGCGCCTTAATCCGCTTGACCATCACGGCCGTCAAAAGGAAGTGATAGCCGAGGCTATTTGAGCCACTTCCCCGACGGCAACTCGGATGGTAATCTTGGGCATAGCATTTCACCAAATCACCTCATTCTTTGGGGCACACGTGAGGAACACAAATGCGAACAAGCCTGAATGGTCCCCAGGACTATATGCGAATGGTCAAGCGGATTAAGGCGCCCTGTAGTTACCAGTTGCGTTGCTTCTGGGAGTATGGGTTCGAGTCACTTCTGGGGTGTGAGTTTTCATTCGCATATAGTCCTGGGGACCATTCAGGCTTGTTCGCATTTGTGTTCCTCACGTGTGCCCCAAAGAATGAGGTGATTTGGTGAAATGCTATGCCCAAGATTACCATCCGAGTTGCCGTCGGGGAAGTGGCTCAAATAG